>CM045738.1:1195000-1212500 GCA_024760905.1 Plotosus lineatus | reverse complement strand
CTACCTGATTCAGTGGTTGCCCCAGACACTGATGACCTTCCAGCCATATCTGGACAGCTGCACTCAGAACATGGCCCATTCAAACTCTATGTTCCCAGCATCCGTTGGAATGTGGTTGCAGGTCTGTTGGAAGTGGGAGTTGAAGGAAGGGAACTACTACTACTACTACTACTACTACTACTAATAATAATAATAATAATAATAATAATAACAATAATCATCATCATCATCATCTCCCCCTGTTGTTTTTTTTCACCTACATATTTCCCTTAAACACCGTAAACAGCTTAAATAAACCCCAGTTGTCATCAGTGCAATGCTTTGGCTGAGCCTTTATTCTGAAGCTATTGAACAGGACCAGGGTTGTATTTGATAACATGTGCATAATATCACAACCAGCTCTGAAGATGTTTGATGTAAAAGTGAATAGTGTATGTAACGGCGTCATTATTAAATAAAGCACACGCAGTGTTTTTAGAAGAAAACGTTTTACCCTTTATGTTCCATTGCAGGTTCTGTTGAATTGTTCATGTAAAGTAAAACCGCTGCAGTTAGCGCCACTAAAACACTTAAAGCTGTAAAATTTAAACTAAAACTGCTGCCCAAGATCTTCAGAAGATTCATAACACCCACAGATCAACACGGAGAGCGGCGCTTCCGGGTTTCCGTTCCTGATTGCGCATGCGCAGACCCCGCCTTCACACGCTGTTTCTCAGAGCTCAAAATGTTTTAGTCATATCATTCACACCCGGCACATCCGCGCGCGCATGCGCAGACCCTGCCTTCACACGCTGTTTCTCAGAGCTCGAAATGGTTCAGAGTCATATTACTCACACCCAGCACATCCGCGCGCGCATGCTCACTACTTATTCGGTACTTTTAGAGAAAAGGGAATGTTTCGTGGTTAGGATTAAAGGCTGACTGTAGTTTTTTTTTTTTTTTTTCAGAAATTGTGGACTACTGTTGGTCGAAGACGTCGAAGAAGGAGAGGCGGGAGGCGTGTCCGTAGGCAGAGAGAGACGAGGAAAGGCATGAGTCTAGGACTGAGAGTAGGGACTTTGAATGTTGGAACTGTGACAGGAAAAGGTAGAGAGCTGGCTGACATGATGCAGAGGAGGAAGGTGGACATACTGTGTGTTCAGGAGACCAGGTGGAAAGGTAGCAAGGCTAGAAGTTTAGGAGCAGGGTTTAAACTGTTTTATAATGGTGTGGATGGGAAGAGAAATGGAGTCGGAGTCATCTAGAAGGAGTCGTTTGTCAAGAATGTTCTAGAAGTGAAAAGAGTGTCAGACAGAGTGATGAGTCTCAAGTTAGAAATTGAAGGTGTGATGTTCAATGTTGTTAGTGCTTATGCCCCACAGGCAGGATGTCAGCTAGAAGAGAAGGAGATATTCTGGTGTGAGTTCGATGAAGTGATGCAGAGTACCCCCAGAGGTGAAAGAGTGGTCATTGGGGAAGACTTCAATGGACATGTTGGTGCAGGCAACAGAGGGGACGAGGAAGTGATGAGCAGGTTTGGTATCCAGTACAGGAACGCAGAAGGACAGATGTTGGTAGATTATGCAAAAAGGATAAAAATGGCTGTGGTAAATACTTTCTTCCAGAAGCGATAGCAGCATAGGGTGACTTATAAAAGCGGTGGTAGGAGCACACAGGTAGACTACATCTTGTGTAGGCGATGTAATTTGAAGGAAGTCGGTGACTGCAAAGTAGTAGCGGGTGAGAGTGTTGCCAAACAGCATAGAATGGTGGTGTGCAGGATGGTGCTGATGGTGAGGAAGGTCAAGAAGGCAAAGTGGTGGAAGCTGAAAAAGGAAGAGTGTCGTGTTGTCTTCAAGGAGGAGTTGAAACAGGCTTTGGGGGTTCAGGAAGTGCTTCCAGATGACTGGACAACTACAGCTAATGTAATCAGGCAGACAGGTAGGAGAATACTTGCTGTGTCATCTGGAAGGAGAGGCGATAAGGAGACTTGGTGGTGGAATGAGGAAGTGCAGGAGTGTGTACAAAGGAAGAAGTTAGCTAAGAAGAAGTGGGACATAGAGAGGACTGAAGAGAGTAAACAGGAGTACAGGGAGACACGGCGTAAGGCGAAGGTAGTGGTGTCAAAGGCCAAACAGAGGGCGTATGATGACTTGTATGCTCGGTTGGAAAGTAAAGAGGGAGAAAATGATTCATACAGGTTGGCACAGCAGAGAAATAGAGATGGGAAGGACGTGCAGCAAGTTAGAGTGATTAAGGACAGAGAGTGAAATGTATTGACTGATGACAGAAGTGTGCTGGGAAGATGGAAAGAGTACTTTGAAGAGCTGATGAATGAGGAAAATGAGAGAGAAAAAAGAGTAGAAGAGGTGACCGTTGAGGACCAGGAAGAGCTGGAGGTAGCAGAGATGAAAATGTTGAGGTTCTCTTTGGGAGTAACGAGGATGGATAGGATCAGGAATGAGTACATCAGAGGGACAGCACATGTTAGATGTTTTGGAGACAAAGTCAGAGAGGCTAGATTGAGATGGTTTGGACATGTACAGAGGAGGGATAGTGAGTATATTGGTAGGATGCTGAGATTGAAACTACCAGGCAGAAGGTTAGAGAAAGACCAAAGAGACGATTCATGGACGTGGTGAAGGAGGACATGAAGGCAGTTGGTTTAAGAGAAGATTCAGAGGATAGGGTGAGATGGAGGCAGATGATTCGCTGTGGCGACCCCTGAAGGGAACAGCCGAAAGGAAAAGAAGAAGATGATTTATATTGCACTATACCCATTGTTTTGTTGGAAAAAAATGAACAGTTCTCTGGGTTAACAAAATGGCCGCAACTTCAATGTTAGATGTTCTCCATTCTCAGCGCAAGGTTGAGAGATGAGGTTTATTTAACGAGAATCCGCCATTCTTCTGCCACGGGCTTTGTTGCTAGCCACTGCGCTCCGGTACTTTCTGAATGTCGTGTAGCCAGCTGGTGTAGTCGCCTTGTCGGGTGTTCTCTCCTCGAGCCATGTTTCACAAAAACACAGCATGGAGCAGTCACGTAGATCCTTTTGCGCTGCAATCCGAGCATGAAGCTCGTCCATCTTGTTTTGCAGAGACTGAACATTTTCAAACAATTGGTCAACATGTTCAAACAATGAAGGTCCTGGGTTCGAGTCCCAGGTGCTCTGGTTTCCTCCCACAATCCAAAGACATAGACATTAGGTTAATGTCTGTCTTCCTTTCGGCTTTTTCCCTTTTTCCTCTGGAGTCGCGACAGCGAGTCATCTGATTCGCCGTTTAATTTGGCAGAGATTTTTACGTCGGATGCCCTTCCTGTCACAACCCTTTTAGCAAGGGACAGAAACACGCTGACGACTTTGCAGCTACTCTTTACGAAAGTCAGCACCCCCAGTGCAGCTAACTGGGTTATCAAAGGCGGGCCATGTCTCTCACTGTCTATGGTGAGAGGTTGATGTAAAAGAACCATTGCTGACTTTCGTAAAGAGTAGGCTGCAAAGTCGTCAGCGTGTTTCTGTCCCTTGCTAAAAAGGGTTGTGACAGGAAGGGCATCCGACGTAAAAACCTCTGCCAAAATCAAACGTGCGAATCAGATGATTCGCTGTGGCGACTCCTGTGTAAAAGGGAAAATGCCGAAAGGAAGACAGACAGACTTTACGAAAGTCAGCAATGCTTCTTTTACATGAACCTCTCACCATAGACAGTGAGAGACATGGCCCGCCTTTGATAACCCAGTTAGCTTCACTGGGGTTAGGTTAATAGGCTGTTTTAAATTGCCCCTAGGTAGGAGTATGAGTGGAGATGGTGTGTGTGTGTGAGAGAGAGAGAGAGAGAGACTGGTGACACTAGAATGATTAAGCGACCTTCTTGCAATTTTCTTCTCCATATGTTTATTCCAGAGGTGTCCCAACCTGTCCCCAGGTAGTATGTCAACCTTCACAATTTAGGAAACAGCTACAAGAAAATTGCCCATCGTCTGCACCTGCCCCTAGCTACTGTCAGAGGAACCATTAAGAAGCTTAAAACAACCGGAACAGTGGTAAACAAGCCGGACGAGGACATGCAGTTATTTTGCCACCACAGGCAGTGAGGAGGAGGGTAGGAGAAATAAGAAGGTTTTGCAAAGCTCAACGTTAAAGAATCGCAACAAATGGGAACGTCTTGAGGTCACAAAGTCTCCAAAACAACCATCAGGCTCCATCTACATCACAACAAGCTGCTTGGTATTCATGCAGGGAAAACAAACTTTTCTTGCTTACAATCATAAACACAAATGTCTGGAGTTCGCTATGCAGAAGTGGGACTTCAACTGTGCTTTGGTCAGATGAGACCAAGATAAGAACCTCATGTCCACTGTGAAGCCTGGCAGAGGACTGGTGATGCTGTGGGTGTGTTTCTCTTCCAGAAGCCCTGGGAACCTTGTGCAGGTGCATGGCATCATGAATGCTTTGAAATCCCAGGGCATTTTAAATGAGAATCTGATGAAGATGGGCCGTCACTGGGTCTTTCAGTGAGATAGTGGCCCTTAACATGTTGCCAAATCAACACACAAATGGTGTCTTAAAGACAACATACAGTTAGAGAAAGATTTCATCTCATTTCTTTCTTTCTTTCTTTCTTTCTTTCTTTCTTTAAATGTGTTTAAGACGTTTAGTAATTCTTTCGTGATCCGGAGCCCGAATTCTCCATTCTCCGTCAATCCCATTGAGAACCTGTAGAGTGAGCTGCAGAGAAGAGGTACAGGTCACCGGATGATTTAGAGACTGTACGGAGAGAAACCATTTAAAATCCCTCTTTCTGTTCTCTCCCATTTTGTGAAACATTATGGGAGAAGATTAGTTGCTGTTTTGTTGGTAAAAAGCAGTTGTACAAAATATTGACATCATGGGATCAGTGGTTGTAGTGTAGTGGTACTGGTGTAGTGGATGTAGTGCAGTGGTACGGGTGTAGTGGATGTAGTGCAGTGGTACTGGTGTAGTGGATGTAGTGCAGTGGTACTGGTGTAGCGGGTGTAGTGCAGTGGTGCGGTTGTCGTGGATGTATTGCAGTGGTACTGGTGTAGCTGGTGTAGTGCAGTGGTACTGGTGTAGCGGGTGTAGTGCAGTGGTGCGGTTGTCGTGGATGTATTGCAGTGGTACTGGTGTAGCTGGTGTAGTGCAGTGGTACTGGTGTAGCGGATGTAGTGCAGTGATACTGGTGTAGTGGATATTGTGCAGTGGTACTGGTGTACTGGTTGTAGTGCAGTGCTACTGGTGTAGTGGATATGGTGCAGTTATACTGGAGTAGTAGATGTATTGCAGTGGTACTGGGGTAGTGGATATGGTGCAGTGATACTGGAGTAGTGGATATAGTGCAGTGCCACTGGGGTAGTGGATATGGTGCAGTGAAACTGGAATACTGCATGTAGTGCAGTGATACTGAAGTAGTGGTTGTAGTGCAGTGCTACTAGTGTAGTGGTGTGTGCGTGTACAGTGTGTACAGTGAGTGTGCAAATTATTGTGTGTAATTTGTCCGGTATTTCACGAGTCCGGTAGCCTGATGGTCTGTGAGTAAAAACTGTCCCTGAATATGCTGGTGCATGTCAGGGTGCTCCTCTATTATCTATCTAATGGTAAGAGTGTTAAATGTGTGCTGCTGGGGTGGGCAGGATCAGAGAGGATCATTAGCATTACAACTGCCGTACCAGGTTGCGATACAGCCAGACAGAATACTCCAAATAATACCTGATGATTTGTCATTTTTATTCAAGCAGAATCTACTTGGAATAATTATTTACAATCCCAAAATAGTGAACCAATCAGATCGCACCATTCCTATGTAACATATACAGACGCTTCCCGACTTACGTTCATCCGTTTTACGTTTTTTCACTTGTACCTACGTAGTACGCTAACGTAATGACGCTGCGTCCATTGTTTACAAATGACAGACTGAACGTGCCCCGCCTTCTTCCCAGTTCAGTTATATAAATATCGTTTTTATATATAAGCAAATATGGTTGGTCAGAAGCGTAAGCCTACTAGCATGGGTGCAAGTCTCATACACAGAGATGAATTAACTATTTGCTCAGATCGGCGCAATCTACCATGCATACTCAGTTCAGCAAAGAGAGTTGTAAAATGAATGAAAACCCGAATCCAGAAAAAAGAGAACTCTGCTCTGCTGGTGATTCACATCAGTGCAGGCTGAGTACTAAACGAGTTCAACGAAGCCCTTGCTCACTTGAAAGACCGGAAGTCCGTATAACCCGCACTTTGTTTCAAGCCAGTAAACTACTTTCAGAAAGTGCACTACTTTCGGTATTGAGCGCCTCACATATTGTAAGTGTTGAGTGGCTGTTTTAAGCTTCATGTAAAGTGAGTCGGCTCAGCTTCATGTCATGTGATTCAGCTCAGCTTCATGTAAAGTGACCATCCGTTGACCATCGGAACCATTTACAAGCAGAAAGATCGCATCACAGAGAATGTTAAAGGTTGTATTTGACACTGTATTTGATATTTGATGAGTGAATTTGATTAAAATTTATCAATTTGAAATTATTTTGCTTGAATTTAATTTATTTGATATCATTTTACAATGTTATGTTTATAATCATTGATTTAGGGGTGTTTTATGAGATACGGTAATGGTATTTATGGACATATAGCACAGTATGATCGTCATACGTCATATGTCACTGTAACAAGTCGGGGAGCATCTGTACTCATTAGCAATTTTATATTATTCATTATTACAGTTTTATATGATTTATATAATTTATTATATATTAACTACCTATATGTTTTATATAATTTTGTATTATTAAATTTAATACATTTAAAAAAAAAAAAAAAGAAAACCTTCTCAATACCAAAGAGCAGCCAAAAAATAAAGAAGAGCTGCTTTCTCACTGCTTTCGTGATCACACCCATGTGATGTGATCAACTCAGATCCTTGGTGATGCTGATCTCCAGTAACCTGAAGTAACTGACTCTCTCCACCTCTGTCCACTTGATTGTGAATATGTGGCCTCCACCCTGCAGTCTTCTGTAGTCCATGATGAGCTTGTTGGTCTTGCTGAGGTTGAGCAGCAGGTTGTTGTTTCTGTGTATTCATATTATTTCAATATTTAGTTACTGTTTATTTTTATTACTGATGGCAGCTGAAAATTTTATCTTACAGAGATGGAAAATCGAGGGGAGGGGAAATATATTTATTTTTGCAACCTCCCCAGAACCTGAGGTGCAGAATGGTATTACTGTATTCTATTGTATGGTACACTTTATGAGATTGTCATGACTTAATTATACAGTCGGCCCTGTACTCACGAAAACCTCTGAATACGAAAAATTCAGGTTATGAAAAACATTTTCCTAAATTTTCGCCCTCTGTATATGAAACAACCTCTTCTTATGAAAAGCGGCAAACGCGCCATTCAAAAATTCAAACAATGCGCGAGTTGCTGTCTCATTGGCTGTCTCCCAACATCCTGCCCCGCTGGCCTCCCATTGGCCAGGAGGGAGCTGAATCTCCATAGTACTGTACCGTTAAGCTTGTATATCACACGTGTAAAGGAGAGATGTACTGTTGGTTCGTGAGTTTCATGAGTTTTTGTGAGAGTAACTAAGTTGCAGCTTATTTGAGGAGGTTCGGATGAGCCGTGCCCCGTCTCAAAAGCTCCGCATTCGGCCATGAAACATTTTTGTGCATGGAAGTGGACGGCGACACAAATGTTCCGTGCACACTCCGTTGAACAAAAGACCTCCACCCTTGCAAGGAAGCAAGTTAATGTTGAATCCAGACCTCAGATCTTTCAAACAGGTAACTCCGCTTTAAATACAACACCCTGTCTCAAAAGCTCCTTCGGCGGCGTGCTGCGTGTGGGCGGAGCCCGCATTCGGCAGAGCGGCCACTCAAAGAGAGAGAGAAAGAGAGAGAGAATTTTGTGTGTGACTGTGTGTGTGTGTGAGAGAGAGAGAGAGCAAGAGAGAGAGAGATAGAGACAGTGTTGTGTGTGTTAATAAAAATTGTTTAATAATGGTTTAACAGTGATAATTTTATAATTCATACTCTGCAAGTCCATGGGACTCCCTTGTCAAAAAAGTGTGAGTCCCATGATGCATGCAATATGTCGTGAAACATAATCTGAAAAAATTATTTATCAAAACTGAAAGTGCATATGACAACAATAACCATAATTTACATTTAATGCCTTTATTTCACAATTGACAAAGTGTACTCCATGCATGTTGACAGTTGTATGTATTAAATTGAAAAAAAAAAATATGAAAAGTTCATAGATACACATATAAAATATAAAGGTAAGTTAATCTTTGAGTTCATACAGGCTCCTCTGTTTGGTTTCCTTCCAAACATTCAGTGCTTTTTCAAAATCTACACTTGCTGCCAACTGCACAGTCATAAGTTTGTGTTGTGTTTGGACTTGCAGCCTGTTTCTTTTTTTGTGAGGATTTTGTTTTGTGTTGAGAATCCCCTCTCACATCCTGCTGTGTGCACTGCTGATGTCAAGGCAAGTTGTGCTAATCTGATCAGATTTGGAAACTCTGCCTTATGATACTGGTTGATCAGGCCCCATAGATGGCTCAGCTTGTCTCTTGGGTATCTTTCTGCAAGAACCACCTTCTTCAATAGTCTCCGTTGCTGCTGGTGAGATGATTGCTTCAGATGTCTTTGACTTACTGCTGTCATCATCCTCCACCCATGATGAAGTCTTTGAAGAGCCAAAATGTGTGCACAGCATTTCAATTTCATCTTTGCCATACTCTTCAACATCTTTGGTTTGGAAGAAAGACAGTGGTCTCATCCCCAGAACAGAGAAGGCATGGAGGATACTATCTTGAGGGAAGCGCTTTTTAATGTTTCCAATCACTTCGTCAATAAAGTCATTGATGGTTTTGTTCAGTGTGAATGGTTATTTGGAGAGATTGTGATATTCTTTGAACACACCATCCACCATATCTTCTTTCAGCTTCATTAGGTGTGGACTTTCCATCTCCTTGATTTGTTCCAGGTCACTGATGCACTGTTCCAGTTTCACCCCAACTAGCGCTACATCTATGTTCTCTGTCTGGAAAAACTGAGAAAGAGCAGTAATGGGTGCCACAGCATCCATCATAACATAAGTCAGTGCAACAAATTTCTCTGTTGCAATTTTTCTTCTAAGTCCTTCAGCCTTTGGATCCTTTGTGTAGTCAATATCCCTGAAATAAATCAGCAAACTCTCAAGAGTCCTATAGACTGATGTGAGAGCATTAAAGTAGCTCAACCATCTAACAGAATGTACTTCCTTGATCTTGAGCACAGGATCATCAATGATCATTTGGATATGATTGTCTTTTACTGCTTCCTTTGAAATAGTAGAAGAGATCTGTCAGTGTTTCTTGGTGTTTTTTTAATGCCGGGATATTTTCAGCAGCTTGAGAGGTGCAGAGAGCAATTTTATGTGCGATGCAGTGTACGTTGATCATGTGGGGGCTATCTCTCTTCAGGATTGCAGCAACGCCATTTTTGTGGACAGTCATGACTGATGCACCATCGCTCCCAAAGCTCATAACCTTATCCATTGGAACATTTCTTGCCTCAAGTTCTTTCTTTATGGATGTGGCAATTCCTTTTCCAGTTGAATCTGTACATCCCACATTTGAGATGTAGTGAGTGGAAGGTTGCATGGCATCGTCGAGGATTTGTGCATACAGAACGAGACGTTTGGTATTTGATGAGTCTGTAGATTCATCTGCTAGAATAGTCATCACAGGGGAATTTTGTAATAGCATTTGTTTTTCATCCTCGATTACTTTAGCTATGCTATCCAACAAATCATGGGCAGTGAAATAAGAATCGTAGTTCAGTTTGTATTTCTTCAAAATATCCAGGTCAGAAACACCAAGTTCATGCATTAAGTGAATCATGCTGCTGAATTTACTGAATGGCAAATCCTCCACAGACATCCGGTGAATAATTTTTAACAACGCAGTAACGACTTTATCCTTCGTTTCCGACGCCTTGTACTCGATTTTTCTCTTGTTATTGCGTGATGTAGGAATTTCCAGCGCGAGTTTGTGTCCTGGGATCTGCACGTGTCTATCCAGGGTGCTTTTTTGGAAATTTGTGCATTTTGCTGCTTGAATCATACCATTAACTTGTTTGTTGTCTGTGCATGCCGAACAATACATAAAATCTCCTTCCTCGTCGTATCGCAACCACGCGAACAATCCCAGCCAATGCTTCTGAAATGTTCTGAAATGTCCGAACTTTACTACGTTTCACTTCAGGTTCCGAAGCCTTTCGCTTGTTATTTACACTGCTTTTGACAGAGAAAAAACTATCCAGGTTTTGTTGCTTTTTCTGAGACATAACTTTGGAATATTCGGCCTTATTATACTTATTAAATTTAATACTTTTTTATACTTATTTAATTAATACTTATTAAATCGTCTGCTTACCACGAGGTGAAGGTCGCTCTCGTCTCGTGAGAAAAATTTCGTCTGCTATCAGCCGGTCTCGTCACGCGAGGTTTAGTCGCGAGATCAAAACAAAGATGGCGACGATTGTCAAGCGCAGCGAACGGCGATGAACGGCGATAAAATTATTAATAATTTGTCTGCCGTGTAATTTTTTTTTGCCATCGGGAGGAAATTGCTTGCGTCCCAAAAACGCACATTGTTTGAAACTGTGCGTCTGGAGGAAAAATCGTGCGTCTAGGACGCCGGACGCAAAGGTAACGAGATGACTGGTTTAATTAATAAATGTGTTAATAAAATGTTTAAATGGTTTAATATATAATTTTCTTTTACTTTTAACACATATTTCATACATATTACATACAAAATTGGTGTATCATTTTTAAAGGGTTTATGAGGTAGTCATGGAAGCCTTGGAACGAATTGTAAAGTGCACCTCTACTTATGAAAACTCCAGGTTCTGAAAAAGGCTCTGGAACGTATTAATTTTGTAAGTAGAGTGAGCGAGAAGAGAAGGAGAGATTCTGGAGAGAGTTAGATGAAGTGATGCAGAGTACCCCCAGAGGTGAAAGAGTGGTCATTGGGGCAGACTTCAATGGACATGTTGGTGCAGGAAACAGAGGGGACGAGGAAGTGATGGGTAGGTTTGGTATCCAGGACAGGAACGCAGAAGGACAGATGTTGGTAGATTTTGCAAAAAGGATGGAAATGGCTGTGGTGAATACTTTCTTCCAGAAGAGAGAGGAGCATAGGGTGACTTATAAAAGTGGAGGTAGGAGCACACAGGTAGACTACATCTTGTGCAGGCGATGTAATTTAAAGGAAGTCAGTGACTGCAAAGTAGTAGCGGGTGAGAGTGTTGCCAAACAGCATAGGATGGTGGTGTGCAGGATGATGCTGATGGTGAGGAAGGTGAAGAAGGCAAAGGCAGAGCAGAAGACAAAGTGGTGGAAGTTGAAAAAGGAAGAGTGTCGGGTTGTCTTCAAGGAGGAGTTGAAACAGGCTTTGGGTGGTCAGGAAGTTCTTCCAGATGACTGGACAACTACAGCGAATGTGATCAGGGAGACAGGTAGGAGAATACTTGGTGTGTCATCTGGAAGGAAAGTAGATAAGGAGACTTGGTGGTGGAATGAGGAAGTGCAGGAGTGTGTACAAAGGAAGAGATTAGCTAAGAAGAAGTGGGACATTGACAAAACCGAAGAGAGTAAACAGGAGTACAGGGAGACACAGCGTAAGGCAAAGGTAGCAGTGTCAAAGGCCAAACAGAGCGCGTTTGATGACTTGTATGCTCGGCTGGAAAGTAAGGAGGGAGAAAATGAATTATACAGGTTGGCACAGCAGAGAAATAGAGATGGGAAGGACGTGCAGCAAATTAGATTGATAAAGGACAGAGAGAGAAATGTATTGACTGATGACAGAAGTGTGCTGGGAAGATGGAAAGAGTACTTTGAAGAGCTGATGAATGAGGAAAATGAGAGAGAGAAAAGAGTAGAAGAGGTGACTGTTGAGGACCAGGAAGTAGCAAAGATTAGTAAGGGTGAAGTGAGGAGGGCATTGAAGAGGATGAAGAATGGAAAGGCAGTTGGTCCTGATGACATACCGGTGGAGGTATGGAAGTGTCTAGGAGAGGTAGCAGTAGATTTTCTGACAAGAACATTTAACAAGGTCTTAGAGAGTGAGAGGATGCCAGAGGAATGGAGGAGAAGTGTGCTGGTGCCCATTTTTAAGAACAAGGGAGACGTGCAGAGTTGTGGCAACTAGAGAGGGATAAAGTTGATGAGCCATACGATGAAGTTATGGGAAAGAATAGTGGAAGCTAGACTAAGGGCAGAAGTCAGCATTTGTGAACAACAGTTTGGTTTCATGCCCAGAAAGAGCACCACAGATGCAGTGTTTGCCTTGAGGATGTTAATGGAGAAGTACAGAGAAGGTCAGACGGAGCTGCATTGTGCCTTTGTGGATCTGGAGAAAGCATATGACAGGGTGCCGAGAGGAACTGTGGTATTGCATGAGGAAGTCTGGAGTGGCAGAGAAGTATGTTAGAGTGGTGCAGGACATGTATGAGAGATGTAAGACAGTGGTGAGGTGTGCTGTCGGTGTGACAGAAGAGTTCAAGGTGGAGGTGGGACTGCATCAAGGGTCAGCTCTCAGCCCCTTCTTGTTCGCTATGGTGATGGACAGGCTGACAGATGAGGTTAGACAAGATTCCCCATGGACTATGATGTTTGCAGATGACATTGTAATCTGTAGTGAGAGCAGAGAACAAGTGCAGGAAAATCTAGAGAGGTGGAGGTATGCCCTGGAAAGGAGGGAATGAAGATTAGCCTCAGTAAGACAGAATACATGTGCATGAATGCCAAGGACCAAAGAGGAACGGTGAGATTACAGGGAGCAGAGATAAGAAAGGTGGAGGATTTTAAGTACTTGGGCTCAACAATCCAGAGCAATGGAGAGTGTGGAAAAGAGGTCAAGAAGCGTGGGCAGGCAGGGTGGAATGGTTGGAGAAAAGGGTCCGATTGTGATGTGTGATAGGAGGGTATCGGCAAAAATGAAAGGAAAAGTGTACAAAACGGTGTTGAGGCCAACGATGCTGTATGGGTTAGAAACAGTGGCCCTGGGGAAAAGACAGGAGGCAGAGTTGGAGGTAGCAGAGATGAAAATGTTGAGGTTCTCTTTAGGAGTAACGAGGATGGATAGGATTAGGAATGAGCACGTCAGAGGGACAGCACATGTAAGACGTTTTGGAGACAAAGTCAGAGAGGCTAGATTGAGATGGTTTGGACATGTACAGAGGAGGGATAGTGAGTATATTGGTAATAGGATGCTGAGGCTGGAACTACCAGGCAAAAGGCCTAGAGGAAGACCAAAGAGACGAATCATGGATGTGGTAAAGGAGGACATGAAGGTCGTTGGTGTAAGAGAAGAAGATGCAAAGGATAGGGTGAGATGGAGGCAGATGATTCGCTGTGGCGACCCCTGAAGGGAAAAACCGAAAGGAAAAGAAGAAGAAGACATACACACATACACTCTTTTTGGATCTCCCAGTGTACACAGTACCAGGGATCCCAGATCTCTATTTAGGGAATCTTGCTATTTTTACTCGCCTATTTAGCAAAAGTTCGCTATTTTTATCAATTTATGCAATAAGTTCAGTGTAAGACTGTTTACTAGTGCAGAGTAAATGTTGTGACATTTTGAATGATAGTGTTCTACTATTAGCATACTAACTTGTAGCAGGTATGCTCAGTAGTTGAACACAAATGTTTGTTGTGATAATATATGTCATGTGTTATGCGATCATTCTACCAATTAGTTCATAATAATGTTACACCTGCATGACGAGCCATAGGGTTGTGCTATTTTAATTACAGTATGTGTGTTTATCTCCACCAGGGGTCAGCAACACACAGCTCCGGAGCCGCACGTGGTTCCATGTTTTTTAAAAATAATGAATTTGTACTTTACAAACGTGCTTCATACAGAAAAACCACTACATCACCAAAACAACTGCAAAAAGAAAATGCCGCTTATTTACCCACATCGGAAGCACTCCGGGCTCCCAGGGGAAGAGAATTAAACCAGCTTTCACCTGAATGACGGGAAAACCTGCCTAAGGCAGTGTCCTGCAACGGTCGGTGATCACGGGTACCCAGTAGATAGCATAGAAGAAAGTGTTCTTTTAGGGTTGAAAACTACATAGATGAGAATGAACAGTCATGGGTGCGGGCGGGGTGATTTTGTGTGTGTGTTCTTGTGGACATGGCTATCGTAATACAGTGAGTCGTCGACTTACGACCTCTGTCGTGTGTCCTATGTAGGTGATCAAGACGGCGCCCTGCAGCCAGTTACAGGAGATCTTCAGTTTATTTTCCTTTTTTTTTCTCTTTTCTATTGTATATAGGTGTGTTTCTTTATCTTTTTTCAAGTTTTCTTTTTCTTTCTTCAATCCTGCATTTGGGAAACCTACTTTTATGATGCTTTTGTTTTTCTGTGCACTTTTACTTTCACTTTTTGGATCGGCGTCAGGAAATTCATTCACCGACGGCTCTGAGCAACGCAGGTCTTACACACGTGACCCTCCTCGGCCTGCGCGGCCCCGCCCTCCTTCATGCGGAAAAGCCCGTTGTTCCTGTGGAAATACGGAGGAAAAGGAGAGGCTGCAGAGGGGGACGAAAGACGCGGAGGACATGTGTTCCCTCTGTCATCATGGGAAATGTCCGAGCGATCGCCAACAAGACCGAGGAGCTGGCGGCGCTGACCCGGCAGCAGAGGGAGTACCGGCAGCAGAGAGAGTACCGGGAGCAGAGGGAGTACCAGGAGCAGAGGCAGTACTCATGTGTTTTTCAGAGACGTGGCTGAATGAACTCACACCGGACTCTGTGGTTTCTCTGAATGGATTCACACTCGCGCGTGCAGATCGGAGTGTAACGGAGAGCGGAAAGAAGAAAGGAGGGGGTGTGGCGGTCTATGTGAATGAACGATAGTGCCACCCGGCCAACGTGCACATGAAGGAGCAGCTATGCACACGGGACCTGGAGCTGCTCACGTGAGCGCACGGCCATATTATCTACCGAGGGAGTTTTCACACGTGATTGTGTTTTGCGTGGACATTCCGCCCTCGGCTGATGCGGCGGCTGCGTGTGAGCGCCTCCACAGCGCTGTCAGTCAGAGACAGACTCGTCACCCCTGCGCCATGATTCTGATCAGCGGGGACTTTAACCATGCCCATCTCTCCGCCTCTCTCCCGACGTTCACGCAATACGTGAAGTGCACCACAAGAGACAATAAAACTCTGGACATGCTGTATGCTAATGTGAAGGACGCTTACAGCTCCCCCCCCCTCCCCCCCACTGGGACGCTCAGACCACAACCTGGTCTACCTGCTCCCCCAATACACACCCAGGGTGCAAAAGGAACCTGTGCAGAAGAGGTCTGTGAAAGTGTGGACCGAGGAGACCAATGAGAGGCTTAGGGACTGTTTCCAGACCACAGACTGGAGCATGCTCTGTGTATCATTTGGTGATGACATTGACGGCCTCACACACTGTATCACCGATTACATGAGCTTCTGCATGGACAGCACTGTGCCAACACGGAGGGTACGGTGCTTCTCCAACAATCACCCATGGGTCACCCCTGAGCTTAAAGTCCTTCTGAACCAGAAAAAGAGGGCTTTCATCTCGGGGGATAGAGAGGAGCAGAAGAAGGTCCAGCGTGAGCTCCAGCGGAGGATCAGGAGGGCCAAGAAGGACTATGGGAAGAAGCTGGAGGAGAAGCTGGCTCAGAACAACGTGCGGGACGTCTGGAGAGGACTAAAAACCATGTCAGGATTTGGGCAGAGTGTCAGAGGGACAGTTGATGGTGACCAGCGCTGGGCGGATGAACTAAACTTTTACTTCAACAGGTTTGATTCTCCCCCCTCCCCCTCTGCCCCCTCCCCATTCCCCCCCCTCTCTTCGTCTCCAGACCAGCAGACACCTCCCCCCTCCCCAGGCCAACTTCACTTGACTGCTACAGACACATCCCCCTCCCTCTGCAGCCCACCCCAGCCCCCCTCCTCTCCCTCACGTCACACCAGGTGAGGAGACAGCTGAGGCGACTAAATCAGAGGAAATCTGAAGGACCAGATGGCATCAGCCCCAGGCTGCTGAGGACCTGCGCAGACCAGCTCTGTGAGGTACTATGCTACCTGTACGACCTGAGCCTCAGCCTGGAGAAGGTTCCCGTCCTGTGGAAGACCTCCTGTGTGGTTCCGGTTCCCAAAACAGCTCAAGCGAAGGAACCGGCCCACTACAGACCTGTCGCCCTGACCTCCCACCTTATGAAGACCATGGAAAGGCTGCTCCTCGAACACCTCCGCTCTATGGTGAGCCCCACCCTAGACCCGCTGCAGTTTGCCTACAGGCCCAACATCGGAGTAGAAGACGCCGTCAACTACCTTCTGCAGCGGGCACTCACCCACCTGGAGTTCGCTGGCAGCGCTGTGAGGGTCATGTTCTATGACTTCTCCAGCGCCTTCAACACCATCAGGCCAGAGCTTCTGCGGGGGAAGCTGGAGGACGTGGGAGTGGACGGGCATCTTGCTGCCTGGATGATCGACTACCTTACTATCCGTCCACGGTACGTGCAGCTCCACGGCTGTAAGTCAAAGGTGGCAGTCTGCAGCACTGGGGCACCCCAGGGCACTGGACTCTGTGGAGGAGGTGAGTGAGAGGAGGATGGTAGCAAAGCTCACATCCATCATGAACAACAGCTCTCACCCACTGCACCAGACTGTAGAGAAGCTGAGTAGCTCCTTCAGTGGACGACTGAGACATCCTCAGTGCAGGAAGGAGCGCTACCGCAGGTCGTTCATTCCCACCGCTGTCAGACTGTACAACACCACTTTGTAACTGTCTGTGAAAATACCGGTTATGTGCAATAAAAACCCCGTGCACTTTAATCAACCACATCTACCCCACTGACTGTCAACCATATCAACCCATCTACTCTGCACTCAGATACATATACACTTTAATATAGGCCAGTCTACAAAGTTGTTCCCTTCTTTTCTTTTATTGTTTATTAATTTATACTATTTATGTATCTATTTATTTATTTACTTATATAATATATATGTATGTGTGTATGTTTGTATATGTATCTATTTTTGCACCTCCTACTGATGATACCTCAAGAGCCTGTAACAGTGAATTTCTCCATTGTGAGATTAATAAAGCTGTATCTTATCTTATCTTATCTTATCTTATGTGAGTTATGTCTGATCGACTTTACGACCTTCACGGTAGTGCAGTGCGAGTGTTGTGTACGACGGTTGTTTGTGCTGCCGGCAGCGCCAGCATCTTAAAAGGCCAAGCAGGAGATGATGCAGCTTCACTTTCTAACTGCTCAGAGCAAATCTATTCATCTACTTTCAATGCCACGTCACTGTAGCGCGAAGTGGAGAGCCGGGTCCGATACCTTGAAACTCTAATTTTATTGGACTGCAGTGTTTATGTGACAGGAAGCGCGTCCCAAGTTTTGGCAATCAGCTGGTCTGCGGGTTGAAGTTTTTCCATG
>CM045738.1:1142500-1190000 GCA_024760905.1 Plotosus lineatus | reverse complement strand
TCACCAGCCAGGATACCAGCCAGAGCGCAGCTTCCTGTCCTTCGAAACTGACAGAGGCCAAAGAAGAAGACCAGGCTGCTTGGCGTTCTCGACACAATAGGTAACCACAAGAAATGGAGGAAGACAAAGGACAAGAAGGACGGGTGACTTGGATAGTTTCGATAAACACTAACATTATGCCACACAAAATCAAGTCCAGTGGAGGTCAACGATAGATCCAACAGTGGACATCTTAACACTGAAACAAACAGTAACCCTAACACATGTCCTTACATTAAAATGAATTGATTTATGTTATGGCAACTTACAATTTGTCTCCACATGGAAGACATGTCTCAAGAACATGACTGTGTAAACAAATAGAACATTTTTAATAACATTATAAATAACTAGACCATACACACACACACACACACACACACACACACACACACACACACGCTTTTCTCTGATGAATTTTCTCCCTGCACACTTATGTGTAGAAAAGCTGCTCTTTTAACAATATCGAACTCCAAGATTCAGAAGAAAATGAATGCCGCTTTGTCAAAACAAAATAATAAAAAGCTGTTCAATCCTTCAGCCTGTAATTAGCCCTGAGGTGGGATTAAATGGCATCCCGTTGCTCAGTGCTGGAGGGACTACGCGAGTGCCAGCTGCGCAGGAAATGGCCATGCTTTCATTCACATCACACGCACATGTCAAGACAATGTGGCTGGACAGTGAAGAGTAAAGACCGACTGAAGACCCCACAGTGCGGAAGAATGAGAGCTAGCGCAGGATTCTCACTTCACGAATGTCAGGAGCAGCAGGAATGTGTTTTAAAGCACAAAGCAATATGAAAAGGCAATCAGCACTGTGTTCAATGCATGCACACGAATCAATGAATATGCATGTTCTCCAAAATCAAGCAGTGACTCCGATAGCACACTACATGCATTCAGGTCCCCACATGCGCTCACTGGCCACTTTAATAGGAACAGAGTGAGCACCCTCGGCACAGACCAGCCAAAACTGAAGTATAGAATGGGCAAAGGCAGAGCAGGGCAAAAGGAACAGAGTGAATCTATGTGAAACTCAGCTCTTCTGCTTCATCCTACTTGAGGTGTAGTGAAACTGGCTCCTATATCAGTTTACACTGGGCAAAGACAAGATGCACCTCTCCAGTCCATCACCAGGCAGACATACACCCAGACATGCAAAATTGAACTTTGAAGCTAACTGATAAGTTGTATGTGGAAAGGCTGTGGTGGAAATTGGGAGAGAAATTAGGATTATCTATTATCTACTATAAATTAGTATTTGGAAGCACACAATGTGATCATCTTTACAGAGAGATACCCGTCATACAGCCACATAAAAAATGTAAGAGTGGCATACTTTCTCGCAGGCCCCACTTGAACTATTTCATCGATTCAAGTCCATGAGCAAGTTCCATGCTTGGCACGTGCACTCTTTTTCCATTGATTTGGGTAGACAGCCTAACCAATCACTCTCCAGAAGCAACACATGATCACACAGTGAATTACAATGTGTTAGACAGCAAGCAGACAATTAATTTCACATCATGTACCCAAAACCCTTTGTCTTGGATTCGCACCTCGAAAGTTGAGTTCTTCGTGGGCTGGCAGCAGCTTGTCAGTGGATTACTGTAAATTACTTTATTCTCCTCCGTTTTTAGGAAATCAATTTTAATTTCACGGCTTTATTTTACTTTTTTTCTTTTCACTGGAAGTAGTTCTAGTTATTTTATTTATACTTTGTTTTCTTTGAAACATCAACTCTTCTCACTTTAAACCAGGACGCAGAGGGAATCAACAACATCCTGCAACTATCCACAAGTCTCCAGCTAAGGATTGTTTTTAGCATGATGGCGACTATCCAGCTTGATCAGTGTGTTGAGTGCACGATGTTTAGTTTTCCCTCCGTCATTAGTGGTACATTTATCTCTGCTAGTTACTAGTTAAGTAATTAAGTAATTAAAAGTAGTTACGTTATGCCCCCATTTCACTGGAGCACGAAATGGAATGATCATGGCGGAAAGTCACAGAACGAATTCCATAGAAGAGCTTCAGCATTTTTACATGGAAAATTGTACATTCGGAACATTTTCGGAGCGTTCCTAGAATGTGCAGAACAGGCACAGAAAGACTACGGTACAGTTTAGGAATAAATACGGAAAAGTGCACGGATTAACTGCGGAACAAGTACAAATAGCTACGGATTGCAAAGGAAGACTTTCGGATAATTCACGGATCGTTCACGGAAAACACGGAACACTCAAGGAATAACTACGGCACCACTCCATTTGAGAAGGAAGACCTTAGGTACTCCAGCTCGTTCCCCTCTGACACACGGCCCACGATGGCGGAGTCGTCCGAGAACTTCTGGAGGTGGCAGCTGCCCGTGCTATAGATGAAGTCCGAGGTATAAATGTTGAAAAGGAAGGGTGAGAGGACAGTGCCCTGTGGTGCCCCCGTGCTGCAGACTGCCACCTTTGACTTACAGCCGCGCAGCCGCACGTACTGTGGACGGTTATTGAGGTAGTCGATAATCCAGGCAGCAAGATGTCCGTCCACTCCCACGTCCTCCAGCTTCCCCTGCAGAAGCGCTGGCCTGATGGTGTTGAAGGCACTGGAGAAGTCAAAGAACATGACCCTCACAGCGCTGCCGGCGATCTCCAGGTGGGTGAGTGCCTGCTGCAGAAGGTAGATGACGGCGTCTTCTACCCCGATGTTGGGCCTGTAGGCAAACTGCAGCGAGTCTAGGGTGGGGCTCACCATCGAGCGGAGGTGTTCGAGGAGCAGCCTTTCCATGGTCTTCATAAGGTGGGAGGTCAGGGCGACAGGTCTGTAGTGGGCCAGTTCCTTCGCTTGAGCTGTTTTGGGAACCGGAACCACACAGGAGGTCTTCCACAGGACGGGAACCTTCTCCAGGCTGAGGCTCAGGTTGTACAGGTAGCATAGTACCTCACAGAGCTGGTCTGCGCAGGTCCTCAGCATCCTGGGACTGATGCCATCTGGTCCTTCAGATTTCCTCTGATTTAGTCGCCTCAGCTGTCTCTTCACCTGGTGTGACGTGAGGGAGAGGGGGGCTGGGGTGGGCTCCAGAGGGAGGGGGATGTGTCTGTCGTGCTGTAGCAGTCAAGTGAAGTTGGCCTGGGGAGGGGGGAGGTGTCTGCTGGTCTGGAGACTTGTGAAGAGATGATATTTCTTTAGAAAAAGCTTTAATTATTGGTAACTTTATTATTCATTTTGATAACCCAGAGGACCCTTTTAGAACAGTGTTCGTATCGATCATACATTCAGTTGGGGGAGGAATCAGAATTTAATAGGATCCAATACTAACTTTAGGCTTAAATACAGTTGGCCCTATACTTAGGAAAACCTCTGAATACGAAAAATCCAGGTTACGAAAAACATTTTCCTAAATTTTCACCCTCTGTGGTGGTCTAGTGGTATAGGGCGCTGGATTGCTGATCCAAAGGTTGGGGGTTCGAGTCCCCACAAGGTTGTCACTGTCCCCCCAGTGCTGCTAACTGAGTTATCAAAGGTGGGCCATGTCTCTCACTGTTTATGATGAGAGGCATGTAAAAGAACCATTGCTGACTTTCGTAAAGAGTAGGCTGCAAAGCCATCAGTGTGTTTCTGTCCCTTGCTAAAGGGTTGTGTCAAGAAGGGCATCCGACGTAAAAACCTATGCCAAATCAAACATGCGAATCATTCGCTGTGGCGACCCCTGAAAAAGGGAAAAGCCAAAAGGAAATCTCTCTCTCTCTCTCTCTCGCTCTGTATACGAAACAACCTCTTCTTCCGAAAAGTGCCAAACACGCCATTCAAAAATTCAAACGCGCCATTCAAACAATGCGCGAGTTGCTCTCTCATTGGCTGTCTCCCAATATCCCGCCCCGCTGGCCTCCCGTTGGCCAGGAGGGAGCTGAACTATACCCATACTTCCTCTTTGTCACACGCGTGAAGGAGACTTGAACAGGACTGTTGGCTTGTGAGTTTTTTTGAAAGTGATCATTGCAGCGTTATATTTCGTTATCCACCATATACCCCAAGAATGTGATTCCCGGTGACACCAAAAAGAAGAAGCGGGCTCCGGTATCAATCGAAGTGAAGCAGGAGATAATAAAAAAATATTAAAGTGGGATGCGGTTGAGCGAAATCGCAAAGGAGTATGGCCGAAACCCCTCTACAATCGCGATGATATTGAAGCAGAAGGAGACCTTAAAAGCGGAGATACAGTGAAGGAGGTGATTATTTCGGATCGATATTGAAGCAGAAAGAGGCATTTAAAGAGGAGATACAGTGACGGAGGCGATTATTTCGGATAAAGCAACCATATTTAAGGACCTCGTGAAGGAGGGTGGGGGTAAGGGTTCTTCAGACCAGCAACCCCCAGACTTTAAACCGTCACATGGGTGGTTCGAGAAATTTAAAAAAGGTAAATAATTTTCTTTTACTCTTAACACATATTTCATACATATTCCTACAAAATTGGTGTATTTTTTATCATTTTTAAAGGGTTTATGGGGTAGTATTGGGAGCCTTGGAACAAATCACGCGTTTTACATGTAAACTGCACCTCTACTTCCAAAAACCCTAGGTTACGAAAACGGCACTGGAACAGATTAATTTCGTAAGTAGAGGGCCGACTGTATTGGAAATATTGCCGTAGTTCCACAGTCAGAAACTATTTCAGATTATTATCTTATCTTGCTTATACGCTTCTTAGGACTTTTATATATATATATATATTCAACTTGCCATATTATCGTATTCAGTGACACATCAACGACTGCACAGAGTGTCATAATAGTCTTCCAGAATTATCAAGTATGATTGGATCACCATCAGACTAACCAGAACTCGATCAAGCACTGAGGGCTTTGAGTCAAATTTATGCCATATGCTAGATAATGTAGCTCCTCTTAAAAGAAATCCAATCAGAGAAAAAAATTAGGTACCTGTTATATTGATGAAACACACCCACTAAAACAGAAACACCCACAAACTATAACGAAAATGGCATCAAAGGTTTTCCAATTAGAATGGAAGGAGAGTCTCGTTAATTACAAAAAAGCTCTTAGTACTGCTGGAGCAGAATATTTCTCAAATCTAATAGAAAATAACAAAAATAATCAAAATACTTATTTAATATTGTTGCAGACTTAACCAGGAATCAGATCATGAACAAAATGTGTAAACCAGGGGTGCTCAATCCTGCTCCTGGAGATCTACCTTCCAGATGACTTTATCTCCAACCCTAATGTGGCCCATGTGACATGTAAGATCCAGTCAGGTCTTGATGAGATGATTGGATGGTTAGGTGGGCATGATTAGGGTTGGAGCGAATGTCTTCTGGAAGGTAGATCTCCAGGAGCAGGATTGAGCACCCCTGGTGTAAACCATCAATTTACAGCAGTGACAACTTTTTTTTTCCTGTTAAAGTTGAAAATATCAGGTAAAAAAATGATTCCCTGAATTTAAAGACTGGTTTATAATAACTAAAACAGTAAATAATAATATAGTGCCAGCAGATCTACAACTTCAGTTCATCATTTGCTGTAACCACTTAATCCTTATTAGGGTCGCGGGGAGCCTGGTGGCCATCCCAGCCGACTCGGGGCAAGGGCAGAATACACCCTGGACAGCTCGCCAGGCCATCGCAGGTGACAGCTTTGCAGCCTACTCTTGTTGAAAGTCAGCAATGATTCCTTTACATGTCTCACACCATAGACAGTGAGAGACAGGGCCGGCCTTTGATAACCCAGTTAGCTGCACTGGGGACAACTTGAGTGTTTTATCTCCATTCAAAAGACAGAACTAATCTCATTAATTTCCTCATCAATCATCCACCTGTGTGCTTGATCCAGTCCCTCCATGTTTCTTTAAACAAATATGATCAGAAGTGATCAACCCTTTGTTAAATTTAATAAATTATTCCCTCAACACTGGTTATGTACCTAAATCTTTTAAACTAGCAGTTATCCAACCTCTGATTAAAAAAAAAAAACCTGATCTCCACCCATATCAGCCGTCCAACTATAGACCAACATCAAACCTCCCTTTAATCTCTTTCTACCTTAGAAAAAGCTGTAGCGCAGCAGTTATGTTCATATCTTTGTAGGAATAACATTCACATTATGTATCAGTCAGGTTTGAGGCCTCATCATAGCACAGAGTGAGCACTCATTAAGGTGGTGAATGACCTATTAGTGGCCTCCAACCACGGCTGTGTCTCCCTACTTGTGCTACTTGACCTTAGTGTCGCTTCTGACACTATTAATCACATGATTCTCCTTGACAGATTAGAAAATGTTGTTGGAGTCAAGGGAACTACCCTCTCCTTGTTTAAATCTTACTTATCTGACCATTATCAGTTTGTGGATGTAAATGATTTCTTTGTACATTCTAACGTTAAGTTTGGTGTTCTACAAGGCTCTGTCCTAGGTCAGTTCCTTTTCTCTCTGCACATGCTCCCTTTGGTAATATAATTTGTGATCACTGTATTTACTTTCATCTATGATACATGGTTATATGTTTCAGCAAAGCCAGATGAGTGGCATCAGCTTAATTAAGTTTAAAAATGTTTAAAGGACATCAGACGCTTACTAACAATGACAATGACAACCTTGTGGATTAGATGCTTACTAACTTCTTCCTTGTAAACTCTGATAAGACAGGAATACTTGTACTCTGACAGCTAGAAATAAGGTTTTTGATGATGTAATAAGTTTGGATGGTGTTTCATTCTCATCATGTGTAGCAGTAAAGGACGTTCGAGTAATTATTGATGCTGGTCTTTCAATTGAAGCTCATGTAGATAATATTACTTGGGTGGCCTTCTTTCATATCAGGAATGTGTTAAAATAAGAAATATGATGTCACTGCATGATGTGGAAAAACTTATTTATGCATTTGTTACCTGGATATTAGATTATTGTAATGTGTTGTTGTGTGGATGTTCTAACTGGAACATAAACAAGCTCCAGTTAGTCCAGAATGCAGCAGCGAGAGTCTTTACTAGAACCAGAAGACATGAGCATATCACCCCGCCCTTATTTACACTGCACTGGCTCCCAGTTATATTTCACATCAAGTATAAAATAATACTTTTAACCTGTAAAGTATCTAATGGTCTCGTGCCACCTTATCTTGGTGAACATCTTGTCATTTATGATCTGACACGCCCCCTTTGATCAAAAGGTGCAGGGTGTTTAGTGATACCTCAAAGGATGAAGACAACTGCAGGGGGGAGGAGCTTCTCTTTCAAAGCCCCACAGTTATGGAATAACCTTCCAGTTAATGTTTGAGACAGTTTCTGTTTTTAACACGAGGACGAAAACTTACTTGTTTAATGGAGCATTAAGTTAAAAGACTTTTATTATGTAAAGTAGCAGATCTGGGGGTCTCAGGGATAGAAAGTTCTGGTAAAATGTGAGGTTGGGGATATGTCACTCCCCCACTCTACATGCTCACCATGGTCCTTTGACAGTGGGGTGGCTGATTGCCCCAATGTCACATGGTCCCTCATGTTGGTCTTCCTTCTGGTTCTCTCTCTTTTAGTTCTCCTGTCATAGCGGGTCATACCGGAGTCCCTGCTGCACTCAGAAATAATAAAATCTTGTATTTCCATTACACTACTATGAATCTCTCTCTCTCTCTCCCTCTCTCAGACATTGTCACTGCAGCTGACGCTCATTATGGATGTGTAGGGTTCATAGGAATGTTTAAATTGTTTTATACTTTGTCAGCTCCTACTTTCACCGTTTTACTGTGTAAAGCTGCTTTGCGACAATGCCACTTGTAAAAAGGGCAAAACAAATTAAAGTGAATTGAATTGAATTATTTATTTATTGTATTTTTGTTGTGCTAAGGCTCTCAGCCCGACTCAGAAATGCAGGAGATTGAGTACAGTGCAACAGGAACGATTATTTATTCTCAAGGGCAATACTGGCGACAGGAGACAACACAAACACTGGAGGTGACAGAGGAAAAAAATAACAAACAACAAACACTGGAGACTGTGACGCAGAAAACTGGCTGAGCACAGCTATAACCAGGGGCAAGAGAAATACATTACCCAAAGCTCGTGACCATAGGTGAGGGTTGGAATGTAGATCGACTGGTAAATTGAGAGCTTCGCCTTACGTCTTAGCTCCTTCTTCACCATGATGGACCGGTAAAGGCACCGCTTAACAGCAGAGGCTGCAGCGATCCGTCTGTCGATCTCTCACTCCATCCTTCCCTCACTCGTAAACAAGACCCCAAGATACTTAAACTCCTCCACTTGGGGCAGGACCTCATTCCCGACCCAGAGGGTGCATTCCACCATTGTCCAACTGAGAACCATGGCCTCAGATTTGGAGGTACTGATCTTCATCCCGGCTGCTTCGCACTTGGCTGCGAATTGCTCCAATGAGAGCTGGAGGTCCCGACTTGATGAAGCCAAAAGGACAACATCATCCGCAAAAAGCAGAGACGAGATCCGACAGCCACCATACCAGAACCCCTCATCGCCTCGACTGCGCCTAGAAATTCTGTCCATAAAAATTATGAACAGAATCGGTGACAAAGGACAGCCTTGGTGGACTCCAACTCCCACCGGAAACGAATTTGACCTGCTGTTACCAATATGGACCAAACTCTGGCTCCGGTGATACAGCAGCCAAATAGCTCGTAGCAACGGATCCGGAACGCCGTACTCTTGGAGCACGCCCCACAAGATCGTTTGAGGGACACGGTTGAAAGCCTTCTCCAAATCCACAAAGCACATTTGGACAGATTGGGCAAACTCCCATGCTCCCTCCAGAATCCTGTGGAGCGTATAGAGTTGGTCAAGAGTGCTACAGCCAGGACGAAAACCACATTGTTCCTCCTGAATCCGAGGTTCGACTATCGGTCGGATCCTCCTCTCTAGTACCCCTGCATAGACTTTTCCAGGTAGGCTGAGGAGTGTAATTCCCCAATAATTGGAACACACCCTCCGGTCCCCCTTCTTAAAAATTGGGACCACCACCCCAGTTTGCCAAACCAGAGGTGCAGCCCCTGATGACCACGCAATGTTGCAGAGACGTGTCAACCAAGACAGTCTTACAACATCCAGAGCCCTGAGATATTCCGAGCGGATCTCGTCCAACCCTGGCGCTCGACCACCGAGGAGCTTGTTGACAACCTCAGTGACCTCCACTCCAGTGATGGGCAGACCCTTACCCGAACCCCCAGGGTCTTCCTCTTCCACGGAGGGCATGTTGGTGGGATTGAGGAGGTCCTCAAAGTATTCCCTCCACCTCTCGACGACATCCCCAGTCAAGGTAAGCAGATCCCCACCTCCACTGTAAACAGTGTTTGTGAAGAACTGCTTCCCCCTCCTGAGGCGTCGGAGGGTGGTCCAGAACCTTTTTGATGCCAACCAATAATCATTCTCTTGACCCTCACCGAACTCCTCCCAAGCACAAGATTTTGGCCTGCCGGTACTCGTTTGCTGCCTCGGGAGTCCCACAGGCTAATAAAACCTGATAGGCCTCCATTTTCAGCTGGACGGCCCCCTTCACCGCAGGTGTCCACCACCGGGTTCGGGGATTACCGCCACGACAAGCACCGACGACCTTACGGCCACAGCTATGGGCTGCTGCCTCAGCAATGGAGGCATGAAACATGGCCCATTCGGATTCCATGTCCCCCGCCTCCTAAAGGACGTGATTGTAGCTCTGCCGGAGGTGGACTCCGCTGTTAGGATCCGTTGAATGTGGAAGAAGACGACTGGAGACTGGTTTTGAGTTGAATATGAGAAGCTTTATTGCGTCGTCTGCAGAGGACGGAGACCCAACAAACATGCATAAAAGACACGCTCGTTAAGGTCTGGGGTCTCACTCGCGGGTGTGTGCTTTTAAGGGCTTCAGAGCAGGTTCCCTGTTCCTGGTTTGGGGCTGGGTCTACCCAGTGTCGTTGTCTGAACAGGACCAGATAAGTCTGGCTCTATCCGGGTAAGCGTCACGACCCCACACTCCCTCACCTCTACACATCAGTTTCACGCTGTAAGCCTCCTGATCTCGAAATGAGGAAGTGAGGAAATTGTGAGGAAGTGAGGAGACCATCGGATTTAGAAACTGCTGAATTGCACACAGACCCCCAACGGCTCAGTGTGTCTGAGTATGCACTTTACAATAGACATGCAGAATGGCCCCTTAAGCATATTATTTGATTATTCTCAGCAAGCATTTAAGTATAGCAAAACATAGAAAAACAAAAGTACCATTGTACCATATACGGCAGTGTTTGTACTAAAGTACATGATAATATGATGCACTTTTACATTTTTCCCCTTTTGATCTCTCCTTTAGGAGATCAACCAAAAACCACTCAGGACAACAAAAATAATAGGACATCAGAAAAGAACGTATACAACCTCATATGAAACCAAAGCAAATAGAAAAGCTGTATAAAAGGCAAATATGAAATCTGTAAAAACTCTAACTGCATGCAAAATTGCCCATAGTAAAATCTAATCAGAACTGGGGTCTAAGTGCGACTTCATCTACCAGGGACCCCGGCGAAAGGAGAGCTTCCGACTCGGCTAGCATCTGAGGAAATTGATATGGAGGGGGAGGAAGAGGACCCCCTTTTTCCAGGGTGGAAGAGATGCACCTGATACATAGGGAACGAATACAAGGGATACAGCAGCAGCCACATAGGGCGAGGAGTCCGGCCACCGAGATGATGGATATCACAACTGAAACGATCAAACCTTTCCACTTACCGAAGTGTCTGTCCACCCAATCAAGTATAACATTATCAACGCCTGAGTGTTCCTTCAGTTCGGTGGCCAGAGTCCGCAGCCCGTCTAAGGCCTTCGTGACTGACCCGTCTGGCGCGGTGTTATTGGGTATGAAGGTGCAGCACTCTTCCCCAAACATGGAGCAAACGCCCCCGTGAGCACTAAGTAAAAAATCTATAGCCATGCGGTTTTGATATGTCATAAGTGAATTGGCCCTGAGCTCGGCTGCCAGCCCTTCCACGGCATCCCTGGTAAGATTGGTCAAGCGTTGAACATTATAATGAATATAATTGATCCTATCGACATTCTTGTTGATAGTGCACCACCAGCAAATGGACGATTCAAACCTCCTCGCAATCTGGTCCACTAATTTGTATTCGTCCGCACGTGCGAGGAACGCCGGGATTGCATCGATATAAGTGGGAGACCCTTGAAAGCCTTGTTTCTCAAGCGCGGGAATCGACCGGGCGTGTGCTTAATGTCGAACGAGGAGATGGACTTTACACGTGTGCGTGAAAGGACACCTACTAGGTTTGATGCTGAGGCTGGTACAATAGTGATCCGAATAATCTGAATCGGGGAATCTTTTGAAAAATCATGAACCTTTACACCGTCCATTTGAGGGGAAAGGGTCGCATTAATCGCTGGGTACTTGGGTGAATGTGATTTCAAAGTTGTGACTTTGAAAGGGTCCACCAGAGTAATTTTGATGAGGCCCAAGGGGTCGGATCCAGATATCGATACTCCTAGAGCAGGGATCACCAACGTGGTGCCCGTGGGCACCAGGTAGCCCGCAAGGACAATATAAGTTGCCCGCGGACCTGTTCACTGCTATTTTTAGGACAGGCCCATTTTTAGGACAGCGCCACTCTCCATTGAGCTGCATATAATTTTTTTGAATATATTTTTAAATCAAGTCAATATCTTCACATAGATGAATATCATTAATTATTAATAATAACATCTAATTAAATCTAATTAAATGTAAATTGAGCAAATTTGTAATTTCAGAGGTGTGTATCGACCTAGTAGCCCTTCGCATTAATTGGTACCCATGAAGTAGCTCTCAGTTTCAAAAAGGTTGGTGACCCCTGTCCTAGAGTGATGATGCATTCGCCCCCAATACAACCCCGGAGACCCCACTGATCCGCTCGTTCCCCGAGACAGGTGTACATGTTATTGATGGACAGGGAGATAGGATTCTGGCTTATGTGAAAGTCACGCTGTATTGTAACTCGTCCGCGTAATCTCTCGGCGGTATGGACTTCCGGTGTCCGTGCCCCGGTGTACGCTATAATGTTCCCCCAGAAAGGGCACCATCGGGCATGCGCCGCATAACTCAAGGCCGCACAGAGATAGATGTCGTATCCCTGCCACGTGGTGTTCTTACCTGCGCAGTTTATAACAGTACAAAGGTCAAAAGTAAATATGGCTTTAGTGCCTTTGTCGTACTTATTTTCTATACCTCCATATTTGACCAGGCACTTGCCCAGGCTGCGCGAAGTGAATCTAGTTAGTGTGACTAATCGTCGGTGTCTGCTGTGGGCTGTGGTGGTTATATCGTTCTGTGAGGGAGTAAGGGGCGGGTCAAGTACCCACAGGATGGGGAGCACCACCAACAAGGAGACTAAAAAAGAAATACACATTAGTGAACTCGAGGAGAGACCCCATCTGGCTTTACCTTCCATGTAGAAACTAGCAAGCTAAACCTTCAATATGACAGAGTAAATTCTTCACTGTATTTAAGGGAGGGTCACGCGCTACACCTTAAAGAGCTTATGACCTTCAATACTCTATGTCACACAACTCAAAGCAAAAGCACATTACAAAAAATAGTTAAAACGATATAATTGGAATAACACTCTTCAAAACTTGCGTTGGTAGCTTGGCACGCTACTTGTTGCAGGGGCGCGTTGTCCTTCCGCCTTACCGTGAGGGTTAGACTACCTCACCCCCTTTTGCCACCCAGGGATTATTCTGCCCTGCGTTGTTGGTGGTCTTTTTCTTCGTCACCGGCCGGTAACGAGGTTGCTGCTTCACACAGGTCCCTGTGTGTGTTGACGAGTGATCTGTTGGGAGCTTGTGCCGCTGCGCACTGGCTCCAGTGATACCAGGTGTAAGCCCTTGCTGTCCAGCCGACGGCGTGCGAGGTGCGCTCTTTGGATCTTATAGGTCCTGTCCACCTTGGCTCCGTCCACTTTCGCTGAGGACTTTGAGGAGGACCCACTCTCTGTGTCTGGAGGGCTCCTGCAGTCAGCCTGGTGCTGCTCCCTCACTTGATCTGAAAAGGCTGCAGCGAGACTTTGCAATTCACGACAGTATTGTTTATGGGTTAGGTTTTGTGGGTCAGTGTCCGGTGCTATGTGTGGTCCAGGAAATGGTCTACCGGTCTGTAGTTCGTGTGGAGTCATGTGTGTGCTGTTGCGAGCAGTTGGGATACCTTGGCCGTGAAGGGGGTCCCTCTGTCCGAGTCTAGTCCCACCGGAATTCCATATCGCGAGATAATTTATTGTGTCAATTTCTGAACCACCACTCTAGCATTCTCAATGCTGCATGGGAAAGCTTCCACCCAGCGTGAGAATTTATGTTGATTAATGTTGATAGAGGTCATGACCAATAGATATTTGTATGGTCTCTGTCTTGGCATGTTGGTATAATCAATTTGCCATTCCTGGAATGGTGTATTTGGTTGTGGCAGATGTTGATGCACTGCCAGCGGCTTAGAAGAATTATTGTGTGTGCATGTTAAGCATCTGTCTACCTCTTGGTCAGCAGATAAGATGTACGCGCGAGTAAGAGCAAACAATTCTGCAGCTTAAGCAGACGTAAAGGGGAGTGAATGAGATTCGATCACTATATCTGAAAGGCGGCAGACGGCATATCCACAGTGAAAGGTACCGTCGACAGGTTTAGAGCATGACCCATCCACAAACAGAGCCTCACCTGTAGGTAAAGGTGTAGAACACAAATCAGACCTAATACTTGTAGCAACAACAATTTCTTGCAAACAGCCGTGAGGACAGGGCTCACAGTCATTTTGCGTATTAAGCAGACGCTGTAAGGCGTGAGCCACGGTATCAAGGGAAGAAGTAGATTTAATCGTGAGGTTATCAGTGGCGCATAGAATGACCTCGTATCCTGACCTGCGCTGTTAGGACATGTGTTGTGTATTTAAATTTCGTAGGATCTGTTGGACCTGATGTTGTGAGAGTAAAATCAAAGGGTGCGACAAGACGATCCTCTCAAGGCGTCTAAAACCATTACCGCCCAGGCAGCCCCAGCGCAAAGACACGCAGGTAAACCTTGAGCTACAGTGTCTAGTGTTTTGAAAGGAAAGCACAGGGCCTCATCCCCCCGCCATGCTCCTGAGCCAACACCCCAGAGGCAGTTCCCCCTTGGTGAGCAACGTAGAGGTGGAATGACAGTTCATAGTTCGACAGGCCCAGAGCTCGAGCCGAGCAGAGGGCCGTATTGAGGGCTGAAAAGGCATTTTGCATGTCCTCAATCCATAGAGTGGTTGCTGAGTGAGTCCGTGTGGTGTATTGCGGACCGGAGGCACTTGTCATAGAGAGAGAGCAGTCTGGGATCCACTGCCTGCAGTACTTGATCAACCCCAGGAAAGCAAGTAAGGCATGCTTGGTAGCCGGTCGCTGGGTGTCGATGTTGATCTTGATGCGATCTTGGCTCAATTTCTTTGAGACCCGAGAGATCTGAAGGACAGCGAGTGTGGCTTGAAAACAGATCACGGAGCTTGATGCCGAAGTCATCTGCATAGTAGTGGACACAGGAACCATCAGGGGGAACAAAGCACCCTAGTGCGTCCCGTACAACGGTGGCAAACACCGCGGGAGAATCAATGAAACCCTGTGAGAGGCGTGTCCAGGTGTACTGCTGCTGCCCATGTGTCAATGCAAACAGAGGCCGAGTGTCTGGTTCTACCGGGGCACGCCGCCCTCATAAGAAATACAATCGACGCAGCCCACATCATTCTTATGTTCGACCCATAATGTCCTGGGCAGTTGATCCAGGGGCGAACACTGCTCTGCCACCTCACTCACTGCACATGCTGCATTAACATTAAAAGGTAATTCACAGGAGGTTATTGCAATCAAAAAAGGGGACAGAGATTCTGACGTGGAGATGATCATGCTCGAACCATGAAAAGAAATTTGTAAACCGAGGAGACTCATAAGATCATGACCGGGTAAATTAAACGGACATTCCTGCATATACACAAAATAAGTGATTTATAATGCATCGAGCGGGTCGCCGGGACAACGCAGAGGAGTGGGGGTGTAAGCTGTGGACGAAAGTAACCCAATCAATACCCACAAAGCTAGTTGACCGAGAGGAGAGAGCACCTGAGTATTCCCTCCCAATTCATTCTATGGGCCAAGTCAAATATCTGGCTTCAAATGTCCCTCGGCGGGAGATAGCTTGGAATCTGAGGAGCCCTTCAGTCCATCCAGCTGCATTACTCTTTCTTGTGCTGCACCATGCAGACCATTTTTCCGGTGTATTGCAAATGTTTGGCCCCCTGTTGGCCTGTCATCCACTTGTAATCGAATGCTTTCTTTTTCTGTATTATTTTTACAGTCTCCTAATAGCTCCCTGTAATTCTATTAATTTTGTTACCTTTAACTGTCCGTTGAATCCATACTTACTAACCCATAAATCTAAATATTTATTTCTATCAGGTTCCTGTTTTTCTACTGCTTTCCAATCTCCACATTATAATTCATCTCTAGGTTTACTCTTTTTACCCCCATTTTTAATTTGGACCAGTGGTTTGTTGCACCAAGGGTGTCCTAACACTGGTTTATCTTTTCCTATGGGACAACGATTAATTATTTCTGTGGTAACCCTCAAGCTTCTACCTTTTCAGGCGGAGGGTTCTTGCCTCTGCATCGACAAAAACTCATATTGATCCCACAGTTGTTTATATGAGGAGGTTAATCAAGGATTATATCCTCCATTCACACACACGTTCATTCATCCACGGCTGTTCAGTCTATAGACAGGGGAGTCCATCCCTCCCTTCTTTCCCTAATAAACCGAGCTCATTCACTTTTTTTTTTTTTTTTTCTAGGCACTTGGTAATACACTATTTACTTCTTTTAATAAGTGTTCTGCTGTTGTAGGGTATATTGATACTGGAAGTAACGAGGTAATGATAGCACATACACCAGTTTTATTACGTGGCAACCTATCAAACAGCCTACTGTCTCCACACCACCACCATATATCACTTCCTGATAAAGGGTCAAAACCAATATTCATTGTATTCATGCTTGTGCACCATTCAGTGGCGTTTAAATTTCCCAGTATCTGACCTGTGCCAGTCATGTTGATGCATGAAATATGTATTTGTATTTATTTATTCTCTCTGGTCCTGTGAGAAGATCTACACTGTTAACGCTGGGTGTTGGGGGTGCGATGGTGTGGGGCGCCAGAGGTTCAGTGTTAGGTGCTGTTACCGCTCCTTTTGATTTTTCCTTCGACTGGAAATGGTGAAGATGCGTGACACTCTGCCAGCAGACCCGCGAGATCGTCCACCCCTGCTGTGCTGTTCTCCATTTCCTCCACCTCCTTTTTCAGCTTGGGTCTAAACATTAAATTCGCCTTCTCTCCCTGCTCTCTTTTTTTTTTTTTTTTTTTTTTTTTGAGTATTCTTTAACCTTTTCCCATAACCAGGATCCTAAGTGGCTACTGTCCCCCAACTGTTTATTTTTAGACGTCACCAGCTCATGCAGCTTTCGTCTGGCTTCATCTACAACTTTATTTTTCTGTTTCAGTGTGCTCTTTAGCTCCACTGATTTCAAGGTGTTCTCAATCTGTGCATATAATGGCTTCAGGGTTCATCACCTAGCCCCTGCTCATTTATTTCTTTATCAAATTCACCCTCCATATTTCTTAACTCAGAGGCCAGAGAGCGCGGGTACACCCGTTCACTCTCCCGGATCGGGACTGTTTAGACGTTCACAGCCAGTCAGTCGTCAGTGCTAGACTGAGTGACTGACCCAATTAACCCAGGGCAGGCGGTTTGTGTTGTCACCGTTAGGTTTCCACCGCACAGACAGATTATGTTAACACCGCTAGGTTTCCTCTGTCTGTTTCTCTGCCCAGTTAGGACACTGTCAAACGTCAGCGTCCTCTCGACACTCCTCTGAATTTTATTCTTCCCACTTCCCTTTCCTCACACAACACACGTTGCAACACATTACATACATGAAATAGAAAACAATACGATTAACGTCGCGCTCGTGGCCACACAACACACACATAAAACAGAAAACAGTACAATTAATATCACACTCTATTATTTTCTTTAATGCTTCCAATACCTCAGCGTATTGGGGGCCTTTCACCCAAATAATGCTTCCAACACCTCAGCGTGTTGGGGGCCTTTCACCCAAATAATGCTTTCAACGGCTAATCCGTTGAGGGCCTTTCACCCAATTACTAATGCTTCCAATACCTCAGCGTATTGGGGGCCTTTCACCCACATAGACGCATGCTTTCAACGGCTAATCCGTTGAGGGCCTTTCACCCGACTACGACATACAGTTTTATATAGCACTGACGTGGTACTTTGGGGAGCCTCAATCCCCCGGGACTCCAACCCAGCCTTTACCACGGCCCCTCGTCAGAGACCGGGAGGGTACGCCACCTCCGAGGCGCGTCTATGTTTATTCTTAAATCTCTTAATTTACCTTAAATCTTAAAATTAGGTTCTCATACAACTCTTTTAATTCTTTTCCTTCAAACTTCCGGAGAGGACACAGTTTTTAGTTTAGTCAATATGCAGAGTTCGATTTAAACAGGTTCTGCTTACCTGTTAGTGGTTGCCGGCCTGTGTCCTTCTCCTTGGTTCATGAGGAAAAAGTTTGGGTCGAATTTCCTCAACTCACGTTCCTCTACCACATCCCGGACGAGCCCCAAAACTGTTAGGATCCGTTGAATGTGGAAGAAGACGACTGTAGACTGGTTTTGAGTTGAATATGAGAAGCTTTATTAAATGCTGTCTGCAGAGGACGGAGACCCAACAAACATGCATAAAAGACACGCTAGTTAAGGTCTGGGGTCTCACTCGCGGGTGTGTGCTTTTAAGGGCTTCAGAGCAGGTTCCCTCTTCCTGGTTTGGGGCTGGGTCTACGCTGTGTCGTTGTCTCAACAGGAGGAGATAAGTCTGGGCTCTATCCGGGTGCGTCGACCCTCACACTCCCCTCACCTCTACACACATCAGTTTCACGCTGTCGCCTCCTGATCTCGGAAATGAGGAAGTGAGGAAATTGTGAGGAAGTGAGGAGACCATCAGTTAGAAACTGCTGAATTGCACACAGACCCCCAACGGCTCAGTGTGTCTGAGTATGCACTTTTACAATAGACATGCAGAATGGCCCCTTAAGCATATTATTTGATTATTCTCAGCAAGCATTTAAGTATAGCAAAACATAGAAAAACAAAGTACCATTGTACCGTTATATACGGCAGTGTTTGTACTAAAGTACATGATAATATGATGCACTTTTACACCGCCAAACGTTCCCAGCAGACCCTGATTACACGCTTGGGCCTGCCAGGTCTGGAAGGCAACCTCCCCCACCACCAAAGCCAACTCACCACCAGGTAGTGATCAGTAGACAGCTCAGCTCCTCTCTTCACCCGAGTGTCCAGAACATATAGTTGCAAGTCCGATGACACGACTACAAAGTCAATCACGAATTGCGACCTAGGGTGTCCTGGTGCCAAGTGCACTTATGGGCACACTTATATTCGAACATGGTGTTCGTGATAGACAAACTGTGACAAGCACAGAAGTCCAACAACGAAACACCATTCGGATTCAGACTGGAGAGGCCGTAGCTACCGATCACACCCTTCCAGGTCACACTATCGTTGCCCACATGGGCGTTGAAGTCTCCCAAGACAACGAGTGAGTCTCCTGAGGGAGCATTCTCCAACACACACCTCAAAGACTCCAAAAAGGTGTGGGTACTCTGAACTGTCATTTGGTGCATAAGTACAAATAACAGTCAGGACCCGTCCCCCCCGCCCGAAGACGGAGGGAAGCTACCCTTTCATCAACCGGGGAGAACCCCAACATTTGGGCACCGAGACGGGGGGCAACAAGAATACCCACACCGACTCGCCGCCTCTCCCCATTAGCAACTCCAGAATAGAAGAAGGTCCAGCCTCTCTCGAGATGGATGGTTCCAGAGCCCAAGCTATGCGTTGAGGTGAGCCCGACTATAGCTAGTCGGTATCTCTCCACCTCACACACCAAATCAGGCTCCTTTCCCGCCAGAGAGGTGACATTCCATGTCCCGAGGGTCAGAGTAAGTAGCCGAGGATCGGTCCGACAGAACCCAGGCCTTTGGCTGCCATCCAACTGCCCTCAGCATTATCATCTTAATCTATATCCCGTTCAGCAGATAAAAATCACATCTTCTTCATAAAACACCAGTCATCACACTTTTATTAACAGATGCCTCTTCTTTAACATCAACATCAAAATCTTCATCAACACAGCTGGCATCATCATCATCATCATCAGTTTGTTTATATGTAAAAGGTATGAAACATTTAAGTATTTTTCAGGTCTTGACCAATTTTCGTACAAAACTAAACAACCCACGATCCACCATGTCAAGTCGAGACAAGATTACACACAAATCAAATAATCGAAAAAATTCCATAATTGAATTTTGCATGCAGGGAAAAATACCAATACTCATACAATACTCATATCATACATACATAAAATATCATACATACATAATACTGAGCATATGGGATTTTCTTTGACTGAATTGCAATGGAACCATGTCTTTCTTAATATTCCAGCAGACCTGAGGTATCTCTCTCTCACACACACACATACATGGAGTGTAATCAGTGGGTGACTGCTCATTTGTGCACCTATGGCATTATTTGCACTCATTTGCCCCACTCCCTTCATATACTGTATTTTCTTGCATTCAAATTGCACTAGTTCATCTGGATCCTGATCATTTAACCGTTTGCACACTGTGTGTGTGTGTGTGTGTGTGTGAGACAAAGAGAGAGAGAGAGAGCGAGAGAGAGAGAATCTTCAAAGCCGAATTCCAGCGTGGAATTTAACATCTATACTAATGCTGCTAGACATCACAGATGACATTTCACTCTCCTTTTCCAGAAATTATATGTATTCACAATCTTATAAATAAAGTTACTTACTGTTATTGAAGAGAAAGTTAGATACAAGTTCCACATGTGGTATACTTGAGTCAGGAAGTAAACAGGAAGTTAACGTGTGACAGGCACTGAGCATGTGCAATGTGAGCATGTGACCGAGTCCACCAATCAGGGTGCTCGTTTCAGACCTTCCTTAGCGACGAGCCTGCATTGTTTATGCTAATATCGTCTTTATAACCTTTATTTTAATCACTGAAACGGCATTTTAATATTAAACAGTATCCAAAATGGAGAGACAACTTCACTACCGTTATTCTGGTGTATGGATTATAATGTGTCTTGTTGAATACTTGTTTTAATGGTTTATGCAAAAATCCGAATTTCGATAAAAAAATGACCACTTTTACTTTTTTGGCCATTTTCTCAAAAGTAGTCTGTGCGACAAGCGCCTACATTCGGTGGAGCGCCTCACATATTCAAAGTCCCCCCAAAACACAGACCATAACAATTTTAACCTGGCTCAGTTCCAGAAATGTTTTACACATGATTTTATCGAACCAAACTTGATGGGGGGAACTTTAAATACATTTATCATTTATCATTCTTTTACTTGAAGAGTAGGCTCAAAGCCGTCAGAGTGATTCCGCCCTGTGATGGCCTGGCAAGCTGTCCAGGGTGTACTCTGCCCTTGCCCAGAGTCGATTGGGATGGGCACCAGCCTCCCCGTGACCCTAAATAGGATTAAGTGGTTACAGAAAATGATGAACTGAATTCTTTTACTTGGCTTTATTATTTATTTGTTAATTGTTTTCTCAGAAACTTTTTTTAATGTCTGGTAGGACTTTCTTTAATGTTGTGTCTGTATTTGTGTTTTAATGGATGTCATAACCTTGCTGGCTTGCTGGCTTTGGACTTTGGAGGACTTGCAACCTCTACACAGGAACCAAGCCTGTTACCTTCTTGCTGCAGCGGTGGAGGTGATAACCACTTCACCATAAAATCACCCAGGTCTCAAATAGCACCACGTGTTTGGACCCCACAGACCACTTCTTGTGTCTATATTTTGGTTGTTATATTTATAAACTTATTTAATCACCTGAACTGAATGGACATATTTTCATGATTTTTTTTTTTATTTTATTTTGCTTTACTGTATTAATCCTGAAATTGTATTTAACCCATACACACAAACACACACACACACACACACACACACACACACACACACACACACACACACACACACACACACACATGGGGAAGTGGGCTGATGCACATTGTGGGCACCTGGAGAGCAGCTGGGGGTTAGGTGCCTTGCGAATGTAGGACACCTCGTCCATGCACAACTGGTCCAAAAACCTGCGACCTCGGACAGCTCATCCATCATCACAACCCTGGGTGGGCAATTCGTCCCCAACCAAAATTTCTCAAATACTTTCAGATTTAATATTTCATGAAATATTTAAGTCGTTTTCTTTTGGTGTTGTCAAGGTATTTTCATATTTTGGACAAATAATGGAAAATGTTAGATTAGTAAATACCACTATGTGATACAGGTGGTGTTGGAACATATTGTTCACATCCAAGCCTTCTGGAATACTTTCAGATTTTGTCATTTATTATATTTATATGGTTTCGGAGCTTACTGATGAGATCAAGAGTTGGACGCCCAGACCTGCCACCAGCAAGTGTGTCCTGTGGCGTGTCTGAGCTGCTCACTATCTTTGAGATCCTCAGTCCCTACAAAAGTTGGACCTCTGAGGTCTGTGGGCCTCCAATCTCCTCTTCGGCAACAGTCCTGACACTGGTGAGAGTGCATCATCTTCACCTAACCTGGTCATCTGGATAAGCTCGCTGATGCTTAAAACTGAAGACTGGATGGCACGTTTTCAGTTGCTTCCAGACTGTTCATCCAGCTGCATGCCATCAAAGGTTGTGTTGTTGAGGTCTACCTTCCTCTGGCCTTTGGCTTGCTGCAATGCAAGACACAGATCAGCTAGGAGCAGTTCTTCCATATCCCCACCAATGTCATTGTTTACTTTGAGAGGCCTGTGGAGCTGGCTTTCCATGTGGTCTTTGGGGAGCAGATCCTGGTCTGTTTCTATTTCTATCACTTCACGTATTCTGTCTGGAGTCAGATCCAGGGCCTGTAGCTGAAGAACGTGTATGAAGGGGATGACGAGTTTTGCCTATTCTGCAGCCAGCTGGATACCTTGGCGTGCCTTAACCTTCTCAGGGACTCTAGTTTAGGGCAGCTCAACCACCAGCGCTGCCCTGAATTCACTCATGTTCACCACAGAGTGATCGAACCAGCACCACACCACCCTGGTGGACAAGTCCTCCACCAACAACATCTGTGAGAGCTGAAAAAACAGGTTTTACAGTCTGTTGGGGACACAGAAAATCAGGGAGGTGTCACTACCTTATGTTATCTGTCCTGTGATAACATAGTTCTGTACTAAACGTACTATGATGTTCAATAAAGCATTGTTGTACATAAGAGACCGACTCATTTAATCGTCCAAATCTAATGAATACGGATTGCCAAATGCATAAAAATATACAATATAAAATATACATTTTTGTTCCAAATATAAAAATTATTCATGGACCAGTTGTCTGTGGTCCATGCACCATGCTTTGCTCAAGGGAACTTCAGCCATGAATGTGGAAGAAGGGAAGGTGCAGCTCATTCACCCACCACCAGACATTTTTTTTCTGCTGGTTCAGGAATTGAACCAGTGACCTTTCTGTCCCAAAGCTGCTTCTTTAACCAGTAGGCCACAGCTTCTCCCAAATATAAAAATAATAAGGGCAGTGGTGGCCTGGCCGGAAGGTGCTGGATTACTAATCAGAAGCCTGGGGGTTCAAGCCCCACTGCCAACGGTTGCAAATGCTGTCCGCCCCCCCCCCCCCCAACCCCCCCAAGTGCAGCTAACTGGGTTATCAAAGTCCGGCCATGTCTCTCACTGTCTACAGTGAGAGGTTCCTGTAAAAGAACCATTTCTGACTTTCATAAAGAGGAGCTGCAAAGCCATCAGTGTGTTTGTGCCCTGCGATGGCTTGTCGAGCTGTCCAGGGTGCACTCTGTCCTTGCCCGTACTCAGGTGAGATGGGCACCAGCCTCCCCATGACCCTAATTAGGATTAAGCGGTTCAGAGAATGAATGAACGAATGAATGAATGACCAAAAATAATAATGGTCTGCCCCATTTATAAGAATTTCGTGCTTTATACAGAAGATCTAAAACCAAACTCAGAGCCTCGATTAGGAGCTGCATTCTTAAATCTCTTTCTTCAACACAAAAAACATGAAGCCCCTCTGCTGCATTATTTTTCTCTGAGGCAGACCTGCTGAAATAAATCCAATATGTTATGGGTTATTTTGACAGAACATCAGGGCTAATTGGGTTAATCCTTAACCATGGATCAGCTGGAATCCGTTGAAAATCCCTCCCTAGCACACTAATAAGCCTGACATGATTCCTGCTCTTGTCCTTGATCCTTGTGTGCGATGGTCGCCGCTGAGGTAAAAATCAGGAGCAGATTGTGCTGTCAGACCCCATTACTGGCCATCATTAGCATTAACGTTAGTATTAGCTGAGTGCTGCTGACTAAATCATACAAGAAGTGGTACATTTCCATCCTGCTGTGAAATACTAAACCTGCTCTCTCTCTCTCTCTCTCTCTCTCTCTCACACACACACACACACACACACACACACACTATCTCTCTCAGTATATCAGCATAGTTTTTATGTCATGGTTCAAGGTGTGATCAAAGACTCCTGGGACTTCCTGGAGCAGATGAATGAAACATGGCAAATGCATGTGCAGGATGATGGAGCAGGAACCGTCTGAAATCAATATGTGGCATGATGTCACACTGTTTACATTGAGATATGTGTTTCACACATTTTTGTGACACTGCATTTGAGCTTTATGTCAAACTTAGAATATTGCAGTGAGTAAAGCAGAGAGTCAGTGATTGGAGTCAAAATGTTTTGAAGCGTGAAGGTTACTCAGAACATCTTGTCTAGTTCAATGCTTCCTTGTCATAGGTGTGTACTCTCCAGTACAAAGAAGAAGCCATTTCTTAACAGGACTCAGAAGCACAGGCGTTTTCTTTGGGCCAGGGGTCATTTCAAATGGAGTGTGGCAAAGTGGAAAACTGTTCTGTGGTCAGATGAATCACGATTTGAAGTTCTTCATGGAAAACTGGGATGTCATGTCATCCGGACTAAAGAGGACAAGGACAACCCAAGTTATTATGAGTGCTCAGTTCAGAAGCCTGCATCTGTGATGGTATGGAGTTGCAGGAGTGCATGTGGCATGGGCAGCTTTCACATCTGGAAAGGCACCATCAATGCAGAAAGGTATATTCAGGTTCTAGAACAACATATGAAGTGTTCAGGCGCAAAACCCGCTAAACGACATCACAAAAAAAAAAAAAAAAAAAAATGAGATGGTGCTGCCAAATGGTAGGTCTTGCCTATAAGTACAAGTTTGTCAAATCAAATTAGTTGCAAAACCCCTTTTCACCCTAATTTTGCAGAAACATGGGGGGGCTTTGAAGAAATGGATAAGCCTGTGATGGTAAACGTAAATACCGCAGACCGAAAAGCGCTGCCCGTTATATGGAGTTGAGGTCTAAGCAAGCGTCCATGTCGGCCCTAAAGTGAGGGGGTTCAAAAGGACTGTTAGCCCCTTAAGTGGACTCGCTTGACATTGTTTTGCAGTGAGACATTGTGTCTATTCTTATCTGATGATAACAGCACAATTTTATAATGTTTTCAGACAATTCCATTGAATTGGATTTAGAGGTTTTTGCAAAAAAAAAGAAGCCAATATGTGGGTTTTGCAACCAAACATAATTAGTTGATTAAATTAATTAGTTAAATCAAGAAAAGATTTTTGAAATTCTGACCTTGTATTCAATGAGACATTAGCATCTATTATGATAGAAATGGACGAGGAGAACATTAATATAATTCACTCTCCAAAAAAATCTCATTTTAAACAAAAGACCTCAAATGGATTTAGAGGCTTTTGCATCTGAACTCTTCATATGCTCCATCCAGACGTTGTCTCTTTTAGAGAAGACCTTGCATTTGTCAACTTGATAATACCAGGCCACATGCAGCATTAATCACAACATCATGGCTACATAGGAAAAGGATCCAGGTATAGAAATGGCCGGCTGCAGTCAGATCACATTTGGCGCATCATAAACAGGAAGTTGCAACAAAGAAGGCCCAAGACAGTTGAACAGTTCGAGGCCTGTATTAGACAAGAATGGGACAGCATTCCTATTTCTAAACTTGAGAAACTTGTCTTCTCGGTCCCCAGATGTTTGCAGACTGTTGTACGAAGAAGACGGGACGCCTCACAGTGGGGAAAACGGCCTTGTCCCAACTTTTTTGAGATTTGTTGACACCATGAAATTTAAAATAAATATATTTTCCCCTTAAAATGATACATTTTCTCAGTTTAAACTTTTGACCCTGTCATCTATGTTCTATTCTGAATAAAATACTGAAATTTGGCACTTCCACATCATTACATTCAGTTTTTACTCATAATTTGTATAGTGTGCCAACTTTTTTGGAATCCAGTTTGTACAAGCCCTGCTGTGCTTGCATGCTAATACAGGTGTTGCTAAAATGTTATTAGCCTTTGGCTAATTTGAGTCCATTCAGAGTAGTATTGTACTTTAGCTTTCTTGGCACGTTTGACATCTCAACAGGGAGATTCCCTGAACTGTGGTAGGTTTGACGTGATCACGAAAACCTCATGATTATGGTAAGCAAACCTTTTGATTACATCCCTTTACAAAATGACTCCAGAACTGCTTCTACCCATATTTACATACCATGGAGTATGTGAAATAAACCATGTTATACTTTATCCTGTATAACTGGAACATGATGAAAATCACAAGAATGATTGTGTTTTACTTTTGGGAATCTTACTTGGTCGAATTTATTCCTACTGACACAACAGCTGAATACTAATCAGGATGTGGGAAAGAGTGAAGATGTCACACTGAGACAAGATGATGAGATTCTACATCAGCAGCTCAAAGAAGTCATTAGTTTGGTCCAGATACACAACAAAGAAGAGATTTGAAGATCAAATGCAACTAAAAGAGAAGACTCTGAGCAAACATGGATATGTGCTAAGAAGCTTTATCTGCTTAGAAGCAAAAATAAGTAATCTTTTATTATATATTATTTATGGTAAAATTCTGAAATTCAGTAAAAGTAAAGGATTCCATGAGTGCGAGTTTGCACATGCTCCTGTCCATTTGTGTTTTCCTTCAGGTACACTGGCTTCCTACCACAATACAAATACATGCACATTAGGATATTGATGATTCCAATTTGAAGGTGTGAAGATGAATTGCTGTGTGTAAGCTAATCAGGATGTACTCCAGCTTAGCTCTGTGTTGGCTGAGATAGACTCCATTTGGCAACTGAATGGATGGATGGATAAATATGTGTATGCATGGCTGTATGTATGGATGGAAGGATGATTGAGGTCTTCCATGAAATAAAATAATTTATGAGCTAATCGTCATTGAGGCATGTAGAGTTGCATATCGTGCAATGAGACTGGGAGGAATATCTATTATTATATCCATATTCACTGGATTAGGAGAAATATTCGTTATATCATTTATTTATTTTACTGTAATGGCTTAACGAAATGACCAGGGATTCCAACACCCTCAACCAGAGTCAGCTGAGATGGGTTCCGACATCCCCGGGACCCTAATTTGCATTATGCAACTTAGGAAATGAATGAATGATTTATTTTATTATATATGATCATTTTGCTGATTATGCAATTATGGGGTCAAAAAATTTTACAACAGTTTCTTTGGTGAGAACTTCAGCAATAATAATAATTCTTGGAAATTGTAATGTATACTACATGTATTTGAAATATCAAATAGTTTAATTTTCCATTTTGTAGCTTTTTCTGTATTTTTTGAGTTATGTTTCCATCCAGATGTTTGATTTTTGTCTGTGGTAATACTCTTCTATAATCACCTGAAGAGAGAGTATGGTTTCACCACCTCTCGAAACAGATCTGTAGTCATAAATGGAGTTTCAGTAGAAAGTCTTTGTCCTGTCCTTTTTATTTTTATTGTTATTTGCTCTCCCAAAAAGTATTGAGCACTCTCCTATGGAAGGATCTACTCAGAAAATTCTCTCTCTCTCTCTCTCTCTCTCTCTCTTTATATATATATATATATATATATATATATATATATATATATATATATATATATATGTGTGTATATATATATATATATATATATATATATATATATATATATATATATATATATATATACTAGTCCTCAAAAAATTAGCATATTGTGATAAAGTTCATTATTTTCCATCATGTACATCCAGGGGCAGTGGTGGTCTAGTGGTATTAGTGGTATAGGGCACTGGATCGCTGATCCAAAGGTTGGGGGTTCGAGTCCCACTCTCCACAAGATTGTCACTGTCCCCCCCCCAGTGCAGCTAACTGGGTTATCAAAGGCGGGCCATGTCTCTCACTGTCTATGGTGAGAGGTTGATGTAAAAGAACCATTGCTGACTTTCGTAAAGAGGAGCTGCAAAGTCATCAGCGTGTTTCTGTCCCTTGCGAAAAGGGTTGTGACAGGAAGGACATCCGACGTAAAAACCTCTGCCAAATCAAACATGTGAATCAGATGATTCGCTGTGGCGACTCCCGAGTAAAAGGGAAAAAGCCGAAAGGAAGACAGACAGACTGATAAAAATTAAACTTTCATATATTTTAGATTCAGGGGCAGTGGTGGTCTAGTGGTATAAGGCGCCGGATTGCTGATCCAAAGGTTGGGGGTTCGAGTCCCACTCTCCACAAAGTTGTCACTGTCCCCCCCAGTACAGCTAACTGGATTATCAAAGGCCGGCCATGTCTCTCACTGTCTGTGGTGTGAGGCATGTAAAAGAACCATTGCTGACTTTTGTAAAGAGTAGGCTGCAAAAGATGTCAGCGTGTTTCCGCCCTGCGATGGCCTGGCGAGCTGTCCAGGGTGTACTCTGCCCTCACCCTGAGTTGGCTGGGATGGGCACCAGCCTCCCCGCGACCCTAATTAGGATGAAGCGGTTACAGAAAATGATGATGATGATATTTTATATTGATTGCACACCAACTGAAATATTTCAGGTCTTTTATTGTTTTAATTCTGATGATTTTGGCATACAGCTCATTTGTCTTCCTTTCGGCTTTTTCCCTTTTACTCGGGAGTCACCACAGCAAATCATCTGATTCGCACATTTTCATTTGGCAGAGGTTTTTACGTCGGATGCCCTTCCTGTCACAACCCTTTTAGCAAGGGACAGAAACACGCTGATGACTTTGCAGCCTACTCTTTACGAAAGTCAGCAATGGTTCTTTTACATGCCTCTCACCATAGACAGTGACAGACATGGCCCGCCTTTGATAACCCAGTTAGCTGCACTGGGGGTATACAGTGCATGAGCATACAGCTCATGAAAACCCAAAATTCCTATCTCAAAAAATGAGCATATCATGTTCAGGTAGTGTAAACGAGCTATTAACCTAATCATCTGAATCAACCAATTAACTCTAAACACCTGCAAAAGATTCCTGAGGCTTTTAAAAACTCCCAGCCTGGTTCATTACTCAAAACCGCAATCATGGGTAAGACTGCCGACCTGACTGCTGTCCAGAAGGCCATCATTGACACCCTCAAGCAAGAGGGTAAGACACAGAAAGAAATCTCTGAGCGAATAGGCTGTTCCCAGAGTGCTGTATCAAGCCACCTCAGTGGGACGTCTGTGGGAAGGAAAAAGTGTGGCACAAAACGCTGCACAACCAGAAGAGGTGACCGGACCCTGAGGAAGATTGTGGAGAAGGGCCGATTCCAGACCTTGGGGGACCTGTGGAAGCAGTGGACTGAGCTACAGGTGCCGCATTAGAATGAGAGTGTGACTCGAACCTCCAACCTTAGGATCAGTGATCTAGTGCCCTTTACCACCAGGCCACCACTGCCCATTTTAGAATGAAGATCATATTTCATTTATTTAAACACATTTATAATCCAGAAATGAAGAACTGCCTGTGAAGTCAGTCTCAAATTAAATATATATTTAAATTACGAATGATTATACCTGTAGAAGCAGTTGCAAAATTTAGTGCACCATTTAATGATTGGATAATTTATGTAACAATTATGTGAGGAGTTTAGTCACTGAAGTGAGTGTAAATTTTTTTTATTTTGGCCATTTCATACTGTACAGGTATTACTCGACTGACCTTGAAAAGGAAACAAAATGGCCATCCTAAACAATGGAGGGAACTATTCAAGGCCAACTCAAGGCAAGTTGATGTCATGAGAGACCAATCAAAACAAGATCAAGCTGACACATGAGGCCGTTGTAGACCAATCGGAGTGGAATAGGCAGGAGACAAGCTGCTCCAGGACTGTACTCCGGGTTTGAGACCTTTCACTCAGAACAATTTCTGTTGTGGGATTGATTGTATGTTTGTCTTTTCCGAAAGGCTAAATAAACATTTGGATCTCTTGCATCATAAACTGGACATGTTTCCCCATGACAAGTCTACAAATGAGAAATTATGCAGATAAACAAAACTATCCTGAATGTGAAAATCCTCAGTGGTGTAGTGGTTAGCACATATGCCTCATAGCGGGAAGGTCCTAATTTTGGGTCCCGGGCTCAGTGAGGGAGTTCCTGTGTGAAGGTTCCAAGTTCTCTCTGTGTTTATGTGGCTTTCCTCTGGGTACTCCAGTTTCCTCCCACAGTCCAAAGACATGCACATTAAGTTAATTTGCTGTTTCAAATTGCCCGAGGTGGATGTAAGTGTGGACATTTCTGTGCCGCAAAGGAGCACAGAGAGGATGAAAAGAGCTTTGAGATAATTCAGTGACAGGTGTGTTTCAATGTTCTATGATAATAAGACCAGAGGTGAGTTTAAGAGTAAAACAAAGATTTCTACTACGCATGGCACACATAGTTCTGTTTACATTATTTAAAAAGTGTGTTTTGTTTTATTTTAAGTGTGTTTCACTTTATTTAAATAGTGTACTTTCTTCTATTAAAATAGTGGGTTTTTTTTAATGTATTTCATTTTATTAAAAAAGAACATGCAAACTCTACATGGAAACACCCTTCCTGAGCCCAGGACTTGAACCCAGGACCTATTGCTTTGAGGTGGATGTGCTAACCACGACTACACTGTGGTGCCTCCCCATACTCGAGCAATTAAGGTTAAATGTCCGTCTGTCTTCCTTTCGGCTTTTTCCCTTTTACTCGGGAGTCGCCACAGCGAATCATCTGATTCTCAGGGTTGATTTGGGAGAGGTTTTTACGCCGGATGTCCTTCCTGTCACAACCCTTAGCAATTAAGGTTAAGGTTAAATAACATGGTGAAATTAATTCTCACATGAACTAGCATTTGCCGTTAATGGCTGCAGTATTTTGATAATTTATATTTGATTAGTATATATTCTCTAGTGCTGTATTATAGTTAGTCCGACAATGTGAAAGAGTTTGTAAAATGTTTGATAGACACTTACTAACTTTGTCAGAGCCCCATCCTACCTTGGTGAGAAAGATATCGGATAATGCACAATGCAGCAGTGATGCTGATACGGTCCATGTATGAGCATGTGTTTGGGTACTGGAAGGACTCAGGCTGTCTAAAGAAATCCATGTGAAATGGAAAGAACAGTAATATGAGGAACATAATGTTTATTGTCAAATAGTTTTTTTGTTTTTTTTTTCATGTTTTAAAGCAATTCAGACCAAACACATCAAGTTTTATCAGAGTAATATCAATGGAGAGAACACAATAAGCGTTAAGTGGGCATCAGATCAGATGTCTCCTGTTATTCCCAAATGCTGCAACTCTGTTAAATGCCCCTCTGAGCCAATTAGTGAAGAATAAAGATAACAGAAAATAAGGGATGAAGGATGAATGGGGTGAATAAATTCGACCCAGCTGCGGTTCTAATCCAGCTAGGGCTGATGCTAATAGCTAATCAGAGAAGGGCTTATTCTTCTCCTAGAGGCCAGATTAAGTTAACCCTGTTGGGGATAGATGTCCTGAGAGAGCTGGCTGAAGAACAAAAAAGGTGAAATAAGAAAACATAAAAGAAGTGACAGATTGTTAAAGTAAAAGGACAGGAGGATCACTAAACTACTAAAAGCTGATTATAATGTTATTAAATATTAATATAAATGTGAGAGGAACATAAGTATGCAGTCTACTACGGCTGAATGCGAATAGAAATTTTAAAGAGAGAATGTAAGAACAGACTAAAACGAAAGAAGGAGACAAACTAATGTCTTACAGGAAAAGTGTCAAGATGATTAATGATGAAGAGAAGACTTTTCTCTTGTATTCACATTCTCCAGCAATCGCTTACAATTCCTAGGGTCGTCATGCAGCATAAAACAGAACAACATAAAACAGTTTCAAAGATCATATAGATCAGAAAGAAAGGCACGAGGTATTCGTGAGGCTGTGTAAGCTAGATGTGAATGTCATTTCTTTACTTCATCAACACAGCTTGCATCAGCGCTGTTTGTACACACTGGTATTTTATCGAATCTGTTTTGCCACATCGTCACATTTTCACAATTCGGTGCATGCTGTCAGAGCCACCCCTGTGTGAACCTGCTTGCATGTTGTTTGTCTCACCAAGCCCTCACCCGCGTGAATCCCTAGGCCCACAGATGACTGAGGTATGCACCATGAACAAGTGACAAGTCCTGTCCTGTGGTTCTCCCACTATTTTGTAAGATCGTAAGCAAACAGGGCAGTGGTGGTCTAGTGGTATAGGGCGCTGGATCGTTGATCAAAAAGGTTGGGGGTTCGATTCCCATTCTCCAAAAGGTTGTCACTGTCCCCCCTCCCCAGTGCAGCTAACTGGGTTAGCAAAGGCCGGCCATGTCTCCCACTGTCTATGGTGTGAGGCATGTAAAAGAACCATTGCTGACTTTCGACAAGAGTAGGCTGCAAAGCCGTCGGCGTGTTTCCGCCCTGCGATGGCCCGGCGAGCTGTCCAGGGTGTACTCTGCCCTCGCCCTAAGTTGGCTGGGATGGGTGCCAGCCTCCCTGCGACCCTAATTAGGATTAAGCGGTTACAGAAAATGAACTGAACTGAACTGATAAGCAAACAGTGGGATTTCAAGCCAGTTTGTTAGAGATTTTGTAGGTAATCATCACTCAGTTACAGGAGCTGAACATAAACTCTGACCATAGCAGGAAGTTTGATTCAGCTACCGCAGCCAAGCGTCTGCCTGTCACCTGTAGCGTCCATCCTAACGTCAAAAGCTTGATTGAGTTAAAGGGTCACAGGGGCTCGCATAAAGCCCAGAAGGTGGTACAGATTGGGTAAACAACCCAGTAACTACACTCTGAAAGAGAGAAAGTGAGAGAGGTAAAACTCGCCTACTGCAGGCATAGCAAATCACAAATCAGAATACTGAAAACAAAGTGAGGAAAAATAAAGATTCGTCGTCCATACCAGGTTTTAGAAAATATTTATTTTTCCAATAAAATTAAGATGAAATAAATGAATGAATGAATGAATAAATAATAAGATAATAAAATAAAATAAATTAGAAGGATCTCAGTGACTGACAGTTCAAATCATTGTTGCCTTCAAACCAATAGCCGCTACATCATGCACTCCCAAGTCTTTTTGCCCAGGCGTGGGCTAAACTCTCAGGTCTAAAGTCCCAGTTTCTTCTCTGTGTGATTTCTCAAAACATTGGCATGATTCACAGTGCAATTCAAAAAAGATACTGCGGGTTTTCATCATTCATTCATTCATTCATTCATTTATCATTCATTCATGTATTAATCAATTAATTAAATAATCCATTTATTCTTTCATTCATTTATTCATTCATTTGCAGAACTGCTTAATTCTACTAGGGTTGCAGGGAAGCTGGAGTCTATCTCAGCCTACTATGGGCAAAAGTAGGGTACACTGCAAACAGCTTGTCAATGCACTTCAAGCCAAAACCATTTACAACCATTTATACTTACACTGTAACCTGGGGCAATTTGACGCAAGCCAATAAACCTAATGGCGGCATGGTAGTGCAGTGGTTAGTACGTCCAACTCACAGCAAGAAGGCCTGAGTTCAATTCTCCGCTTGGGCGTTTCTGTGTGGAGTTTGCAGGTTCTCCCCGCGTTCACGTGGGTTTCCTCTGGTTTCCTGCTATAGTCCAAAAACATGCACAGTAGGTTAATTGGCTGTTTCAAATCATCCGTACATGTGAGTATTAATAGTTGTGTGAGTGTCGGCCCTACGATGGTCTAGCGAGCTGTTCACAGTGAACCTGCCCTCACCCAGAATCAGCTAAGATGGGTGCCAGCCTCTCCATGACCCTGATTAGGATTACATGGTTCAGAAAATGAATGAATGAATATCTACTTAATGTCTTGACAGTGGGAGGGGGCAGTGGTGGTCTGGTGGTAAAGGCGCTGGATCACTGATCCTAAGGTTGGGGGTTCGAGTCCCACTCTCCACAAGGTTGTCACTGTTCCCCTAGTGCAGCTAACTGGGTTATCAAAGGCCGGCCATGGGCCATGTCTCTCACTGTCTATGGTGAGAGGTTCATGTAAAAGAACCATTGCTGACTTTCATAAAGAGGAGCTGCAAAGCCGTCAGCGTGTTTCTGCCCCCTTGCTAAAAGGTTGTGTCAAGAAGGACAGCCGACATAAAAAAAAAAAAAAAAAACTATGCCAAATCAAACGTGCGAATCAGATGATTCGCTCTGGTGACCCCTGAAAAAGGGAAAAGGCGAAAGGAAAAGAACAAGAAGGAGAAGTCTTGACAGTGGGAGGAAACCCAGAAGAAAGCCTCACAAGCATGGTTTCTAGTTTGAGTCCTGGGATCTTTTTTTTCCTGTGAAGCAGATGTGCTGTCCAGGGTCGAATCATGTGCCCAGGGTACATCATGCCAGTTTCAAATCACTGATTAGTTCATTTCATTATCTTATACATTATATAAATACACCTATGTAAAGATAATATAAAATAAACTATATCCCTTTATCCTAGTGCTTTTACGGAATACTTAAGCGCACCATCCATCCGTACCCATCCAACCTAAAACTAGAAGAAGCAAATTGTGTATTTTTAATTTTAATAATTTTTATTAGTTATTATGACTTCAATTATAAAATAAACTGTAAAACAATTATAAAGAAAAACTACAGTGACAACATAAAGTCGAAAATAATACTACAATTGTATAGTACCATAATGAAGATTCTAATAAATCACCCTGGTGACTCTTCCTGTGAAGTCTGCTGCACAAATCCACTCTCTGAAACATCCATAGCTTTTTACTGACATCTAATCTATTTATCCATCGTTTGCCCTGCGAGTAAAAATACTCAATGAAAATGTTTTTCTTTTTATAGTTCATTTTTAAATAAATAGTTGTGAGGTTTGCATCATTGGCTGGACTTATATCTGTAGCATGACGCATGAATTATGTGAAAAACTAATTTCTTCAAACTGACAGAGTTGCATTAGTTTACTAACAAACACAGCCGATAAATGTACATCCCAGCATGACACTGCCATCGATCAACGCTCGTGTGTTATTTCAGAAACTTAACAAATGAATCTAGTTAGGCCTCTTGCCAGTCACATTAGTCCAGTGCTTCTCAATTATTTTCTATCGCGCCCCCCCGAGCAGGAGGAAAAAAAAATTCAACCCCGATATAAATACAGTCAGCCCTCTACTTATGAAAACTTCTGAATATGAAAAATCCAGGTTACGAAAAACATTTTCCTACATTTTCGTCCTCTTTTTAAGAAAACATCCTCTTTTTACGAAAAGCGTGAAACGTGCCATTCAAAAATTCAAACAATGCGTGAGTTGCTTTCTCATTGGCTGTCTCCCAAGATCCCACCCTGCTCGCCTCCCATTGGCCAGGAGGGAGCTGGAGTGTACCCATACTTCCTGTTTGTTACACGCGTGAAGGAGAGTTGAACAGGAATGTTGGCTCGTGAGTTTTTTTTGCGATTGATCATTGCAGCGTTATATTTCGTTATCCATCATGGACCCCAAGAAAGTGATTCCCGGTGACACCGAAAACAATCGGGAAGATATTGAAGCAGAAGGAGACCTTAAAAGCGGAAATACAGTGACTGAGGTGATTATTTCGGAACAATATTGATGCAGAAGGATGCATGAAAAGCAGAGTACTCTGTGAGACAAAACCTCCGATCTTGCAAGGAAGCAAGTTAATATTGAATCAGGACCTCTGATCTTTCAAACAGGTACTGTAATTCAGCTTTAAATACAACATCTCAAATGCTCCTTCGGCTGCATGCTGCATGTGGCAAAACACCCCAGAGAGAGAGTGTGTGTGTGTGTGTGTGTGTGTGTGTGTGTGTGAGAGAGAGAGATAGAGAGAGATAGAAAGAGACAATGTTGTGTGTGTGTATATGCGTTAATAAAAAATGTTTAGTAATAGTTTAATCAATAAATATGTTAATATAATGGTTTAATATGTTAATACAATGTTTAAATGGTTTAATAAATAATTTTCTTTTACTTTTAACACATATTTCATACATATTTCATACAAAATTGCCGTACTTTTATCATTTTTAAAGGGTTTATGGGGTAGTCTTGGGAGCCTTGGAACTAATCACACGTTTTAAAATGGGCCTCAACTTATGGAAACTCCAGGTTCCGAAAAAGGCTCTGTGGAACGGATTAATTTTGTAAGTAGAGGGCCGACTGTAGTGTTATTTGTCTAAAAATTGTTATAAGTAATCCTTTGCATAACATTGTATCCGTATTAACAGAATAAATCCTTATTCGCTTTATTAATACAAAAAAATGAAGACATATGCATCAACTTCCAACAAAGAATAACTTTGAACAATTTTTAGTCTTTAAACAAAAAGATTTAAAGTACATCAATTTGCCTGAAATAAAAAAGTATCCTTATTTAAACTGTACACATTTTTGACCAACAAATGCAGCCATGAGGATGGGCACAAACAAATTTCCATCCTCACGTTGGTCCAAAGCCCGGATAAATGAAGAGGATTGTGATAGGAAGGGCATCCGGCTTAAAACTTTTTCCAAAATACAGAATGCAAACCGTCAAGACAAATTTCATACCGGATTGGTTAACAACGACCGCCATCAGTGCCATCAACCAACAGGGTTCTGGTGGAAATTGGACTACTGTTGGTCGAAGAAGGAGAGGTCGAAGAAGGAGAGGTCGAAGAAGGAGAGGCGAGAGGCGTGTCCGTAGGCAGAGAGAGAAGAGGAAAGGTACGAGTCTAGGACTGAGAGTAGGAAATTTGAATGTTGGAACAATGACAGGAAAAGGTAGAGAGCTGGCTGACATGATGCAGAGGAGGAAGGTGGACATACTGTGTGTTCAGGAGACCAGGTGGAAAGGTAGCAAGGCTAAAAGATTAGGAGCAGGGTTTAAGCTGTTTTTTCATGGTGTGGATGGGAAGAGAAATGGAGTAGGAGTCATCTTGAAGGAGGGGTTTGTCAGGAATGTTCTAGAAGTGAAAAGAGTGTCAGACAGAGTGATGAGTGTCAAATTAGAAATTGAAGGCATGATGTTCAATGTTGTTAGTGCTTATGCTCCACAGGCAGGATGTGAGCTAGAAGAGAAGGAGAGATTCTGGAGTGACTTAGATGAAGTGATGCAGAGTACCCTCAGAGGTGAAAGAGTGGTAATTGGGGCAGACTTCAGTGGACATGTTGGTGCAGGCAACAGAGGGGGCGAGGAAGTGATGGGCAGGTTTGGTATCCAGGACAGGAACACAGAAGGAAAGATGTTGATAGATTTTGCAAAATGGTTGGAAATGGCTGTGGTGAATACTTTCTTCCAGAAGAGACAGGAGCATAGGGTGACTTATAAAAGCAGAGGTAGGAGCACACAGGTAGACTACATCTTGTGTAGGCGATGTAATTTGAAGGAAGTCAGTGACTGCAAAGTAGTTGTGGGTGAGAGTGTTGCCAAACAGCATAGGATAATGGTGTGCAGGATGATGCTGATGGTGAGAAAGGTGAAGAAGGCAAAGGCAGAGCAGAAGACAAAGTGGTGGCCGCTGAAAAAGGAAAATTGTCGTGTTGTCTTCAAGTAGGAGTTGAAACAGGCTTTGGGTGGTCAGGAAGCGCTTCCAGATGACTGGACAACTACAGCTAATGTGATCAAGGAGACAGGTAGGCGAGTACTTGGTGTGTCCTCTGGAAAGACAGTAGATAAGGAGACTTGGTGGGGGAATGAGGAAGTGCAGGAGTGTGTACAAAGGAAGAGGTCAGCTAAGAAGAAGTGGAACATAGAGAGGACTTAAGAGAGTGAACAGGAGTACAGGGAGACACAGTGTAAAGCTAAGGTAGTGGTGTCAAAGTCCAAACAGAGGGTGTATGATGACTTGTATGAAAGGCTGGACAGTAAGGATGGAGAAAAATGATTTATACAAGTTAGCACAGCAGAGAAATAGAGATCGGAAGGATGTACAGCAAGCTAGAGTGATTAAGGACAGAGAGGGAAATTACTGACTGATGACAGAAGTGTGATGGGAAGATGGAAAGACTACTTTGAAGAGCTGATGAATGAGGGAAATGTGACAGAAAAAAGAGTAGAAGAGGTGACTGTTGAGGAGCAGGAAGTAGCAAAGATTAGTAAGGGTGAAGTGAGGATGGCATTGAAGAGGATGAAGAGTGGGAAGGCAGTTGGTCCTGATGACATACCGGTGGAGGTATGGAAGTGTCTAGGAGAGGTAGCAGTAGATTTTCTGACAAGAACATTCAACAAGGTCTTAGAATGTGAGCAGATGCCAGAGGAATGGAGGAGAAGTGTGCTGGTGCCCATTTCTACGAACAAGGGAGATGTGCAGAGTTGTGGCAACTACAGAGGGATAAAGTTGATGCGCCATATGATGGTTATGGGAAAGAATAGTGGAAGCTTGACTAAGGGCAGAGGACAGCTTTGTGAACAACAGTTTGATTTCATGCCAAGAAACAGCACCACAGATGCAATGTTTGCCTTGAGGATGTTAATAGAGAAGTACAGAGAATGTCAGAGGGAGCTGCAATGTGCCTTTGTGGATCTGGAAAAAGCATGTGACAGTGTGCCAAGAGAAGAACTGTGGTATTGCATGAGGAAGTCTGGAGTGGCAGAGAAGTATGTTAGAGTGGTACAGGATATGTATGAGAGATGTAAGACAGTGGTGAGGTGTGCTGTCGGTGTGACAGAAGAGTTCAAGGTGGAGGTGGGACTGCATCAAGGGTCAGCTCTGAGCCCCTTCTTGTTTGCTATGGTGATGGACAGGCTGACAGACGAGGTTAGACAAGATTCCCCATGGACCATGATGTTTGCAGATGACATTGTGATCTGTAGTGAGAGTAGAGAACAGGTGCAGGAAATGGAGTAATGAAGGTTAGTCTCAGTAAGACAGAATACATGTGTATGAATGACAAGGACCCAAGAGGAATGGTGAGGCTACAGGGAGCAGAGATAAGGAAGGTGGAGGATTTTAAGTACTCAGGCTCAACAATCCAGAGCAATGGAGAGTGTGGAAAAGAGGTGAAGAAGCGTGTGCAGGCATGTTGGAATGGTTGTAGAAATGTGTCCGGTGTGATATGTGATAGGAGGGTATCGGTAAGAATGAAAGGAAAAGTGTACAAGACGGTGTTGAGGCCATCAATGTTGTATGGTTTAGAAACAGTGGCCCTGGGAAAAAGGCAGGAGGCAGAGCTGGAGGTAGCAGAGATGAAAATGTTGAAGTTCTCTTTGGGAGCAACCAGGATGGATCGGAGCAGGAATGAGCACATCAGAGGGACAGCACATGTAAGACGTTTTGGAGACAAAGTCAGAGAGGCTAGCTTGAGATGGTTTGGACATGAAGAGAGGTGGGATAGTGAGTATATTGGTAGTAGGATGCTGAGGTTGGAACCACCAGGCAGAAGGCCTAGAGGAGGACCAAAGAGACTATTCATGGATGTGGTGATGGAGGACATGAAGGTAGTTGGTGTAAGAGAAGACGATGCAAGGGATAGGGTGAGATGGAGGCAGATGATTCGCTGTGGCAACCCCTGAAGGGAAAAGCCAAAAAGAGAAGAAGAAGAAGAAGAAGAAGAAGAAGACAACATCATCTACAAAAGCAGAGATAATATCTTATTGCCACCAAAGAGAAGATTTATGGATGTGGTGAAGGTGGACATGAAGGTCATTGGCGTAAGAGTAGAAGATGCAGAGGATAGGGTGAGATGGAGGCAGATCATTTGCTGTGGCGACCCCTGAAGGGAACAGCCGAAAGGAAAAGAAGAAGAATATTTTATGGCCACCAAATCAGAATCCCTGAATGCCACGGCTGCATGTAGAAATTCCTCAAAAATTATGAATAGGATCAGTGACAAAGAACAGCCTTGATGGACTCCAGCCCTCTCCAGAAACGAATTTGACCTGTTGTTATCAATGCAGACCAAGCCGTGGCAAAAACCAACCAAATGGTTGATAGCAATGGACCGGGTACACCATACTCCTAGAACACACCCCATAAGACAGCCCAAGGGACATGGTCAAAAGCCTTCTTTAAATCCACAAAACACATATGGACAGATTGGGCAAACTCCTATGTTCCCTCCAGGAACCCGCAGAGTGTACAGAGCTGGTCGAGAGTGACCCGGCCAGGCTGAAAACTACATTGTCCCTCCTGAGTCCAAGGTTCATCCATCGGTCGGATCCTCCTCTTTCATACTCCTGCATAGACTCTGCCAGGTGGGCTGAGGAGAGTGATTCCACGATAAATGGAACACACCCTCTGGTCCCCCTTTTTAAAACTGGTACTCCCACCCCAGTTTGCCAATCCAAAGAAACTACCTCTGATGACCATACGATGTTACAGTGACGTTTCAACCAAGAAAATTCTATATCATCCAGAGCCCTGAAATATTCTCATCCACCCCTGGAGTCCAACGACTGAGGAGTTTTTTGACTACCTCAGCAAAGTCAGCCGTAGTGATGTGTGGACCGCCACTCAAACCCCCAGGGTCTTCATCCAAATGAGGACGGGTTTCCCTTTGGGTCTGGTTCCTCTCAAGCTTTCTTCTTTCATCTACTGAGGGAGTTTTCCTCTCCACCCTCGCTGCGGGTGACACTCATTTGGAATATTTAAGGGTAATCGAAAATGTTTAGATTTCTTTATACTTTTTAACCCCTACTTTAACATGCTTCAGTGTGTAAAGCTGCTTTGTGACAAAGTCAATTGTAAAAAGCTCTATACAAATAAAACTGAATTGAATTGAATTCTGCCTCCACAGACAGCGTGTTGGTGGGATTGAGGACGTCCTCGAAGTATTCCTTCCACCTCTCGACAACATCCCTATTTGAGGTGAGCAGCTCATTACTTGCAGCCATGACTGTCACCAATGATCTTCCAGTCACAGCTATGGGCTGCCACCTCAATAATGGAAGTCCGAAATACGGCCCATTCAGATTCCATGTCCACTGCCTATACTAATTGTTAACTAATTGCTAGTAGATAAAACATGTAATCTCAGTAAGGCTTGAAACAAATGATAAGTGTTCATATATGGCAGGATGCGCTTAGAATGTTGAACTTAAATATTATAAGATGTGAAAAGAATGAAGCACTTACACATGATGTTTAGATTGAGAAGTAATCCATGCAACCAGAGTGTGTGTGTGAAGGTCAAGTGAACTCTGGCAAATAAATTAAACCAGGAAGAAGGTGCGAGGGATCGAGCACTTATATTAAAAAATTCCTCCCGAATTTGGCTGAAAATAAGGGGGAAACGTAGAAGAAAATGGTGCCACTTAGGGGCGGATGACATCACATTAAAAGAAAGTGAGAAAATAATGGAAAACTAGCAAACGGTATGCAAATTAAAAGGAAGGGGTTAAAGTCCAAACGTGCAAACATAAGGGGGAAATTGGCTCGAGCTGGAACAGCTGACTCAGCAATTAAAGAATATATAAGCAGGGGAATTCAGAAACAATTGTAGTTGCAGTTTTGATGGAGATAGCGTGTAGCTAGCAGAGCTGTCTGATAGTTAGCCGCTGACTGTGCATGGGGTTGATAGGATAGGGACAATAGGTTACTCAATTGTCTGTAACTGTCAACCTTCTTCCAACCTGTCTGTGTGATATTTTGGAATAAAGTATTATTTCTGCCTCCTCAAGGTCCTAGAGAGTGAGCAGATGCCGGAGGAGTAGAGGAGAAGTGTGCTGGTGCCCATTTTTAAGAATAAGGGAGACGTGCAGAGCTGCGGCAACTACAGAGGGATAAAGTTGATGAGCCATACGATGAAGTTATGGGAAAGAATAGTGGAAGCTAGACTAAGGGCAGAGGTCAGCATTTGTGAACAACAGTTTGGTTTCATGCCAAGAAAGAGCACCACAGATGCAATGTTTGCTTTGAGGATGTTAATAGAGAAGTACAGAGAAGGTCAGAGGGAGCTACATTGTGCCTTTGTGGATCTGGAAAAAGCATATGACAGGGTGCCAAGAGAAGAACTGTGATATTGCATGAGGAAGTCTGGAGTGGCAGAGAAGTATGTCAGAGTGGTGCAGGACATGTATGAAAGATGTAAGACAGTGGTGAGGTGTGCTGTCGGTGTGACCGACGAATTCAAGGTGGAGGTGGGACTGCATCAAGGGTCAGCTCTCAGCCCCTTCTTGTTTGCTATGGTGATGGACAGGCTGACAGACGAGGTGAGACAAGAATCTCCATGGACTATGATGTTTGCAGATGACATTGTGTTCTGTAGTGAGAGCAGAGAACAAGTGCAGTAAAATCTAGAGAGGTGGAGGTATGCCCTGGAAAGGAGAGGAATGAAGGTTAGCCTCAGAAAATCAGAATACATGTGTGTGAATGAGAAGGACCCAGGAGGAACGGTGATGTTACAGGGAGCAGAGATAATGAAGGTGGAGGATTTTAAGTACTTAGGCTCAAAAATCCAGAGCAATGGAGAGTGTGGAAAAGAGGTAAAGAAGCGTGTGCAGGCAGGCTGGAATGGTTGGAGAAAAGTGTCCGGTGTGATGTGTGATAGGAGAGTGTCAGCAAGAATGAAGGGAAAAGTGTACAAGACGGTGGTGAGGCCGTCGATGTTGTATGGCTTAGAAACAGTGGCGCTGAGGAAAAGGCAGGAGGCAGAGCTGGAGGTAGCGGAGATGAAAATGTTGAGGTTCTCCCTGGGAGTAATGAGGATGGATAGGATCAGAAATTAGTATATCAGAGGGACAGCCCATGTAAGACGCTTTGGAGACAAAGTCAGAGAGGCTAGATTGAGATGGTTTGGACATGTACAGAGGAGGGATAGTGAGTATATTGGCAGTAGGATGCTGAGGTTGGAACTACCAGGCAGAAGGCCACGAGGAAGACCAAAGAAGAGATTTATGGATGTGGTGAAGGAAGACATGAAGGTCGTTGGAGTCAGAAAAGAAGATGCAGAGGACAGGGTGAGATGGAGGCGGATGATTTGCTGTGGCGACCCCTGAAGGGAGCAGCCGAAAGTAAAAGAAGAAGAAGAAGAAGATCTGATTATGGTAAGCCCCTTTATTTTATTCAATGTTAAATAATATTAGAGCTAATTGAAACCTTACTAAGTACAATACAAGGGCAACTAAGGGCTTCTTTCCACCGGCATATGTCCAACTGGGGCAGGAGGGCCTGTGTTTTTTGTGACACCTGGACAGAATCCTGACCAGCAGGTGCTTACCTTTGAGCCCAGGCCTGGTTCCAGGGCGAACCCTGGTGGCCCAAGGGAAACCATGTACTATTATCTTTATCCATTAACAGTCATTCAGTAAATCCATTAATCAATAAGTTACTTATTTAGTCCATTGCCCAGCTGTCAGTTAATCAATCCATATGTCAGTCAGCCAGCCCTTCAGACCAGAAGTCAGTCTGTCAGTCGGTAAATGATTCATTCATTCAAGCAATCTATCTGTCAGTCTGCAAAATACACAGCGGTCAGTCAGTCAATGATCAGTCAGTAAGTTAGTCACTTAGTCTGTTGGTCAGTTTTTTCTATTTGGTCTGGCAGTTAGTTATACAATATGTTACTCTATCAGCGAGTCCTTCTATCAGCTAATCTGTCAGTCAAGCATTTAACAAGCCAATTAGTCAATCATACAGTATGTCATGCTATCTGTCAGTAAGTAATTCAGTCCATCCATCAGTCAGTTCATCAGTCTGCCAATCATAATCCCTTCATTTCCCAGTTATTCGATCAGTCCTTCATCCATCCATTCAGTCAGTCAGTCAGTTCATAAGTCACTTATTCAGTCAGTTATTCTGTAATTCATTCTGTTAGTTATATAGTCAGTCAGTAAGTTAGTCATAAAATCAGTCAAACAGTCCGTCACTCACTCAGTCAGTTCATCACTTAATCACTTATCTGCTGTATCAGTCAATCATTTCAACAATAAGTCCATTATTTCCGCACTAAATGAGTCAGCCAATCAATTCAAGAGTCTTTCAGTCAATCAGACCTTCAGTAAGACAATCTATAATTCAGTTATTCATCACTCGGTCCTCCAATAGTCATTCTGTTTGTCAGCCAGACATTACGAACTTCTCTGCTCTTGACTTTAGTGATTGCTTAATTTGCAGCTTTATGCATTACTGGTAGACTATTTAGCTTGCATTTAGTCCTGTTATAGTGAAAGGCTGCGTATTTGAGGGTGATGTACTAGGGGTCACCGTCTGTTGCACTGTCATGGTGCGTAAAGGTGTTTGTGTACAAGAAATGGCCAGAGCAGGTGGTGTGACTAAACACAGACTGGTGCAAGTGTTTTGTGTGTGTGTGTGTGTGTGTGTGTGTGTGTGTGTGTGTGTGTGTCAAGAGATGAACTGGTTTATGTCACTTAGCTCTGTCTGAAAACACTGAAACTTAACACACACTCCCAACTGTTTGTCATTCAGAAGTGATCCCTCCCATTTTCCCTCCATCCTCCCTCCTTCTTTCTCTTTTTTCTTTCACCAGTTTTTCCCTTTTTGTTCTTAACGCATTGTTAACACAGCCGTTTAAAACAGCATCAGTTCTCAGGAGAGTGAGTGATTTAAGCATATTAATTCAGAGAGGGGTGTGAACGAAGCTCTTTACAAAATGCCACATGGGTCACATCCCAATTTACTCTTTTCTTTCCTTTTTCAGCTTTTCCACACATTAAAAACCAATTAGAATCTGTCTAAAAAAACATGGAGACTAGACGCTGTGAGCCTTCTCTATGACATGAGTCACGCCGATTAGCTACAAAATACACACTCAGGATGCTCAGTAACAGTGTACTGTAGTGCAGTTTTATAAAAGAAATATTTTTTATGTTGCAGAATCTTATTTTATTTTATAAGCTTCTTATTTTCCCAGTAAAACATATCTGCTCTAATTATGTTTTTGCCTGCAACGTGGTCTTTTGTAAGATATTCTTTTTTTTTTTTTTTAAGATGTTATAACTTCCATCTGTAAAAGTACAGTACTATCATCATCAAGAAACTGGTCATTTAAATATCTGAAGGTAAGATGATTAAACGCCATTGTGGCTCAAATGCCGAAGTTCACTGAGATAAAGGTATGTTAGCTTGATAACTTTTCTATTGCAACAAGTGTACTGGATTACTCTTACGGGAAAATATTTTGGGCACGTAAGGGGTGATGCTGAGTGGTGATGTATATAAACAAAACGTTCAATCATGAGTATCCTTACTGTCCATGAATACACATATATTTAGAAATTAGTCTACAATTAATGTGATTTACGACTGGATTTTTATATAAAATAAAGCAATATTCCATTTTACTCTTATTTTACCGACACTGAGTTTTTTTTATTATAGCCACAACCTTGTTTTTACCACTTTTGAGAGGAAAAAAAATATGATTTAGGGTATTAACAGCAACACCTTTAACATAATCAGCTTTCTGCACAATGCAGAAAACACGAGTAGGTAATTGTGCTGGCTGGCAGAATTAACTCTTCTTTAATCATTGCAGGCGCTGGCGAGGGGCGTGGCGGTTACCAGTAGGCGAGTTCCAGGCAGAGCACACCTGGTCCCTATCTGCAATCAGCAAGCAGCCAGCTATAAATGGGAGCGGCGTGCTTCCCTCTGATGTCAGAAGATTGTTTTCCCTGTGATTCTGCTCCTTGGCTTTCTCTTTGACCCCTGGTTCTTGCTTCGTGCTCGACCAGTCCCCTTGACTTAGTATTCCCGTAATTTACTATCCCTAGTGTTTAATAAATAGTTTAAACGTTCTTTTGGTCGCCTGCATCTCTGGGTCCTACGCACACACCCCAGGCTTAACAGAATCTTCTGACCAGAAACATGGACCCAGTGGAGACCTCATAGCTTCGGCAGACACTAGACGACCAGGGCGTCCTGCTGGGACACCACGACGCCACCTTGCATCAGATGATGGACAATCTCCAGCACATAACCACTAGCTTGGCGCAGCTCGGCGGAAGGATGGACGCCGTCGCCACTCACTTCGCTGCTGCTCCATGCTCCAAGCTCCTTAATCTCTGGGTCCTACGAACACACCCCAGGCTTAACAGAGTTCTATGCAATAAGACTTGTACTATTATTTGCAGACATAATTTAAAAGTAACGAAGTGTAATCAAGCTACAGTATCTTTTTTATTGTGGTACCGGGGATATATTACTAATGACATATTTTAACAAGCAATTTTGATATACTTTTAAATTATTATTATTATCATTATTATTGTTGTGCTGTATTAATCCCACAAGTGAAATTATTGGCACTGCATTTAACCCATCAAAAGAGCACACACACACACACACACACACACACAAACACACACACACACACACACACACACACACACACACACACACACACACACACACACACACACACACACACACACACACACACACACACACACACACACACACACACACACACACAAACACACACACACACACACACACACACACACACACACACACACACACACACACACACACACACACACACACACACACACACACACACACACACACACACACACACACACACACACGTAAACAATGAGCTCACACACTTGGAGCAGTGAGCTGCCACACATCGAAGGCGCCTGGAGAGCAGTTAGAAGTTAGGTGCTTTGCTCAAGGGCACTTTCAGCCATGATGAAGGAGGAAGGGAAAGTGCAGCTCACTCTCTCACCGCCACACATTTTTCTTGCTGGCTCGGAAATTTGTAATTGTATTAGAATGCTTTGTTAAAATTAATCCCTCCCACCCTGATAATGCATAATAAGATATACAGATCAGCCACAACATTTTGACCAGTGATAGGTAAAATGAAGAACACTGACCACCTCTGACAGTCTGTACACTTATTATGGCTGAGCATTTCAATCTGTGATACTGTATATGAATAAAATATTTTACTAAATTGTAATTTATATGTGACAATTTACTTTTATTTTTATAATTTTATATATAAAGAGGCATATTAAATTGAATTGAGCAATAAATTCTCTGTAACTAGGGCAGTGGTGGCTGAGGTGTGGTGGCAAGAGTAACTGGTCCCAAGCTCAGGGGTTCAAGCCCCACTTTCCCCCAGTGCAGCTAACTGGGTTAGATAAGATAAGATACAGCTTTATTAATCTCACACTGGAGAAATTCACTGTTACAGGCTCTTGAGATACCATCAGTAGGGGGTGCAAAATAGATACATATACAAAAATACATATACATACATACATACATACATATATATTATATAAGTAAATAAATGGATACATAAATAGTATAAAAGTAATATACAATAAAAAAGAAAAAGAGCAACTTTGTAGACTGGCCTATGTTAAAGTGTACATGTATCTGAGGGCGGAGTAGATGGGTTGATATGGTTGACAGTCAGTGGGGTAGATGTGGATGATTAAAGTGCACGGGGTTTTTACTGCAAATAACCGTTTTTTTCACAGACAGTTACAAAGTGGCGTTGTACAGTCTGACAGCGGTGGGAATGAAGGACCCGCGGTAGCGCTCCTTCCTGCACCGAGGATGTCTCAGTCGTCCACTGAAGGAGCTGCTCAGCTTCTCTACAGTCTGGTGCAATGGATGAGAGCTGTTGACCATGATGGATGTGAGCTTGATGGATGTTATCAGAGGCCAGCCGTGTCTGTCACTGTCTGTGGTGAGAGGTTCATGTAAAAGAACCAGTGCTGACTTTCGACAAGAGGAGCTGCATAGCTGTCAGCGTTTTTCTGCCTTGCGATGGCCTGGCAAGCTGTCCTGGGTGTACTCTGCCCTCGCCCAGAGTTGGCTGAGATAGGTGTTAGCCTCCCCATGACCCTAATTAGGATTAAGCACTTCATAAAATTAATGGCTGAATGAACACTTTAACTGCATTTTTGCACTTTCAACATTTAAGTGTAGACTACCTGGAAACACACAAAAAACAAATGAAATGTTTAATGTTATATTGTTCCACTTTTAACACTTC
>CM045738.1:1065000-1137500 GCA_024760905.1 Plotosus lineatus | reverse complement strand
TGCAAAAGATTCCTGAGGCTTTTAAAAACTCCCAGCCTGGTTCATTACTCAAAACCACAATCATGGGTAAGACTGCCGACCTGACTGCTGTCCAGAAGGCCATCATTGACACCCTCAAGCAAGAGGGTAAGACACAGAAAGAAATCTCTGAGCGAATAGGCTGTTCCCAGAGTGCTCGATCAAGCCACCTCAGTCTGTGGGAAGGAAAAAGTGAAAAAAGGGCCGATTCCAGACCTTGGGGGACCTGTGGAAGCAGTGGACTGAGTCTAGAATAGAAACATCCAGAGCCACCGTGCACAGGCGTGTGCAAGAAATGGGCTACAGGTGCCGCATTCCCCAGGTCAAGATTGTGGAGAAGGGCCGATTCCAGACCTTGGGGGACCTGTGGAAGCAGTAGACTGGGCTTCAGGTGCCGCATTCCCCAGGTCAAGATTGTGGAGAAGGGCCGATTCCAAACCTTGGGGGACCTGTGGAAGCAGTGGACTGAGTTACAGGTACCGCATTCCCCAGGTCAGGCCACTTTTGAACCAGAAACAGCGGCAGAAGCACCTTACCTGGGTTGGTCCACTGTGTTTTATCAAGGGCGGGGTCAATGCAGCTAGCTATCAGGAGATTTTGGAGCACTTCATGCTTCCATTTGCTGAAAAGCTTTATGGAGATGAATATTTTGATTTTTCAGCACGACCTGGCACCTGCTCACAGTGCCAAAACCACTGCTAAATGGTTTACTGACCATGGTATTACTGGGCTCAATTGGCCTGCCAACTCTCCTGACCTGAAGCCCATAGAGAATCTGTGGGATATTGTGAAGAGAAAGTTGAGAGACACCAGACCCAACACTGTGGATGAGCTTAAGGCCACTATCGAAGCATCCTGGGCCTCCATAACACCTCATCACTGCACCACATCACATAATTATTTGAAGGTTGACTTTTTTTGTATTAAAAACACTTTTTTTAATGGTCGGATGAAATAAGATAATTTTTTGAGATAGAGATTTTGGTTTTTCTTTACTTTTTTGCCAAAATTATCAATATTAAAACAATAAAAGGCTTGAACTACTTCAGTTTTGTGCAATGAATATAAAATTTATGAAAGTCTAATGTTTATCAGTACATTACAGAAAATAATGAACTTTATCACAATATGCTAATTTTTTGAGAAGGACTATGACACTTCATCACCTCCTAAATGTGCACAGCTTAAGGAGCTAAAAGAGAGAAAACAAGAAAATGGATGGATAATGTGCATGTCCTGTGACTATATACTGAGCTATAATCTTGTGCACTAACAAAACAAAATATAATGGGATGCTTCAGAATCTTGAAGTCCACGATATGCACCAAAATTGAATGAAAGGTCACTATGACATGGAAAGGAAGTAACTCGTAAGACACAGAAGTGGAGTATCAGAACACTGTGGCCAATCAGTATAATTGACACACTACTGATTTGAAAAAAGCAAGTAGTAGTATAACTATTGACAGGATAACTTATTCATTATTTTTCTGAACCGCTTAATCATTATTGTCACGGGGAGGCTGACGCTCATCACAGCGGACTCTGGGTGAGGGCAGAGTATATCCTGGACAGCTTGCCAGGCCATTGCAGGACAGAAACACACTGACGGCTGTACAGCTCCTCTTGTTGAAAATCTGCATCTTTTACATAATCGTTTTCACAAACCTCTCGTCACAGACAATAAGAGACATGGCTGGCCTTTGATCAGCTGCACTAAGGGGAAAGCAATGACACCCACTGGCAGTTGATCTTGAAACCCCAACCTTGGGATAAGTAATTCAGCTGCCTTACCACCAGGCCACCACTGCCCAATAACTTGTAAAAAAGGGAAAATAGAAGAAAACATTTCTTAAAATGGAGGACAGGGTAAGATACTAACATACAGACGCTCCCCAACTTACGTTTTTGTTTGGTTCCGGAAGGCCGAACGTAAGTTAAAAATGAACATAAGTTGTTACTGTATGTTCCAGTTATGTAGGACATTCATACTGTACTCTACATCCATAAATACCATTACCGTAGCTCATAAAACACCCCTAAATCAATTATTATAAACATAACATTGTAAAATATCAAATATATCAAATAATATCAACACGAATTTTAAATAAATTAAATTCAAGCAAATTAATTTTGAATAGAAAAATTTTAATCAAATTTACTCAACAAATATCAAATATAGTATCAAATCAAAATCTTCTTTTACTTTCGGCTGTTCCCTTCAGGGGTCGCCACAGCAAATCATCCGCCTCCACCTCACCCTGTCCTCCGCATCTTCTTTTCTGACTCCAACGACCTTCATGTCTTCCTTCACCACATCCAAAAATCTCTTCTTTGGTCTTCCTCGAGGCCTTCTGCCTGGTAGTTCCAACCTCAGCATCCTACTGCCAATATACTCACTATCCCTCCTCCGTACATGTCCAAACCATCTCAATCTAGCCTCTCTGACTTTGTCTCCAAAACATCTTACGTGGGCTGTCCCTCTGATATACTCATTTCTGATCCTATCCATCCTCGTTACTCCCAGAGAGAACCTCAACATTTTCATCTCCGCTACCTCCAGCTCTGCCTCCTGCCTTTTCCTCAGCGCCACTGTTTCTAATCCATACAACATCGCTGGCCTCACCACCGTCTAGTCTATAGTATCAAATCAAAATATAGTATCAAAATATAGTCACTTTACATGAAGCTTAAAACAGCCAATCAATGCTTACAATATGTGAGGCGGACAACACCAAAAGTAGTTTACTTCCTTGTGCTTGAGACAAAGCATGGGTTATACTGACTTCCGGTCTTTCAAGTGAGCAAGGGTGCCGTTGAATACTCAGCCTGCACTGATGTGAATCACCAGCAGAGCGGAGAGTTCTCTTTCTTTTCTGAATTTGAGTTTTCATGCATTTTACAACTCACTTTGCTTAACTGAGTATGCATGGTGGATTGTGCCGATCCCAGCAGATAGTTAATTCATCTCCGTGTATGAGACTTGCACCCATGCTAGTAGGCTTACGCTTCTGACCAACCATATTTGCTTCGGGTTACAAAAGTCCACAAAACAGTGTAAACACAAAGATAACAGAGATGACGACTTAACACGAGGGTAACATGCTATATAACTGATCTTCTTCTTCTTTTCCTTTTGGCTGTTCCCTTCAGGGGTCGCCACAGCAAATCATCTGCCTCCATCTCACCCTGTCCTCTGCATCTTCTTCTCTTACCCCAATGACCTTCATGTCTTCCTTCACCACATCCATAAATCTCTTCTTTGGTCTTCCTCTAGGCCTTCTGCCTGGTAGTTCCAACCTCAGCATCCTACTACCAATATATTCACTATCCCATCTCTGTACATGTCCATACCATCTCAATCTAACCTCTCTGACTTTGTTTTTCTAAACCATATAACATTGCTGGCCTCATCACCGTCTTGTACACTTTTCCTTTCATTCTTGCTGATACTCTCCTATCGCACATCACACCAGGCACTTTTCCGGTTGGTTAACAGCACTGATGGCAGTTGTTGTTAACCCGGGCCTCAAATGATCCGGTATGGAGGTAATGTTTGTGATTTGCATGATAAAGTTTGGCATTGGTTTTATGTCAGATGCTCTTCCTGACACAACCCTCTGCATTTATCCGGGCTTGGGACCGGTGTAAGGGGGAGAGACACTGGTTTGTGCCCCCCCCCACCCCCACCCCACGGCTGCATTACGCTATATAACTGATATATATATATATATATATATATATATATGTATGTCATTGCGTCATTATGTCAGCGTACTACATAGGTAGGTATGTCAAAACTCAAATTTTGATTTTTTTTTTTTTTTGAAAAAAAAAGGTAAAATCGAAAAAACATAAAACAGATGAACATAAGTCGGGGAGCATCTGTACCTGCAAGCTGTTAAAGTAGTGTGTGAAGTTTAGGTGATCATAAAGAAGTTTTCAGAGCCAAAAGAATCATCCATGTGCACAGCATGAGAAGTTACAACCAAATAAGTGTAATATGGAAATCAGTGGTTATAAATGAAGTGCCAATTTTATAAAACCTCCCAAATTTTGCTAAATTCAGTGAAATGATGTCGCCAGGGGGTGAGTAACATCAAATTAGACATGACGCAGGGATAACCAATAACATAATGGGAAACAGGGAAAGTATATAATTAAGGTAGGAAGGACAAAGATAGCAAAAGTGCAAACATGAAGGTAAATTGATTTGGAATAAGGATGCTTACTCAGTATAATCAAGAGTATAAGTGAAGGGGTTCCTCTGAGGAGCTTTTCAGACTGTAGTCTGCTTGACTGTCTTATGGCTATCTGAATTCATTTTCAAACCTGATTACCTGATTAATGGTGTGAATGAAATAAAGGCTAACTGTTTCCTCTCATCTGTTTTGATAAGTTTCTTCAATTTAAGTTCAAAGTATTATCTGAATAAATTGAACAAGAACAAAGACATCAGGAGGAAGTGTTGGGGCCTTTTCTTTACATCGGTGATATGTCAAACTACTCCCCATTTGGTAGTAGCTCAGAGTAGAACCACTGCTCCTCCGTGTTGAGAAGAGCCAGTTGAGGTATCTTGGGCATGTGATTATATTGCCTCCTGAATTGTGTGGTGTTTCAGGCATGTAGGATTGGTAAGAGAACCTGGGGTCGACCCAGAACACGCTATGCTTCTCCGCTGATCTGGGAATGTCTCCACATCTCACTAGAAGAGCTGGTTGGAGAGAGTCTGGACCTCACTGCTTAGGCTACTGCCCCTGCGACCTGAATCCAGATCAAGCGGGTGATGATGATGATGATGATGAAGAAGAAGAACATTTAAAAATTGGCAAAAATAAAATCATTTTATTGACCTAATTTTTCAGTTTTATTTAAATATGGTAGAGATCACTAATTGTTCCAGTCATGAACTTGAACATGAGATTTTCCACTGCTGGTGATATAAACTCTTTTCCCCACAATTATTAAGGACTTTTGTATAACCAACCGAACTACATTTTAGACTATAATAAATTCCTCGTATATAGTTTGTATCCTTATGGTTCCACCCAACTGAGGATGGGTTTCCGTTTTGGACCTGGTTCCTCTCAAGGTTTCTTCCTCGCATCAACTGAGAGAGTTTTTCCTTACCACTGTCTCCACAGGTGACGCTCAGTAGGGATGTGCAGGAGTTATAGGAAATGTTTAAATTCTTTAATACTTCGTAAACACTTACTTGTACTGTGTTTTGCAATGATGTTATTTGTAAAAATTGCAAAACAAATTAAACTGAATTGAATTTAATGAAACTTTATTCTTTTCCCCAGAAAGTTATCATTACCTTTTCCAGACAGGTTTTGTTTATCTCTCCCTGTTCTTTACTCATTGATCTATTTGCTTTTTGTGTGCTTATATTGTCTGCTTTTTAGTAACTTCGTGCAAAAATGTCTGAAATGAATTGGAAATTTTTGGAGGGCTATTGAGTAGAGTTTGGTGGTGCTTTGGATCGTAATCAAAATCTAGAATCTTTTTAAGGATTTTTGCCATTGTGGAACTTTAATAAAGACTTAAGAATTGAAGGACAGTCACCATGTTCATGATTCAGTTCAGTTCATTTTCTGTACCCGCTTAATCCTAGTTTGGGTCACGGGGAGGCTGGTGCCCATCCCAGCCAACGTCAGCCGAGGGCAGAGTACACCCTGGACAGCTTGTCAGGCCATCGCAGGGCGGAAACACGCCGACGGCTTTGCAGCCTACTCTTGTCGAAAATCAGCAATGGTTCTTTTACATGCCTCACACCATAGACAGTGGGAGACATGGCCGGCCTTTGATAACCCAGTTAGCTGCACTGGGGGGAAGCAGTGACAACCTTGTGGAGAGTGGGACTCGAACCCCCAACCTTTGGATCAGTGATCCCGCGCCCTATACCGCTAGACCACCACTGCCCCTGTCGTGATTCAGAAAATAATATTTTCAATGACAATAAAGAGGGAGATGCACTGTCTTTATGGAGGTTTGCAGTCTCTGAATGCTTGTATTAGGTCTTTATTTCAGGGAACTTGACAGGTATATGAGACACTTACATTTAGACTCGCTGTACTTTATATTCCTGAACATATGATCACCTAAATCTGACATTCATTCTGATCTTAGATTAGTGATGATAATAGGAATGAACTGATGAAGATTTTTGTAAGAGTTGCGACAATGATTCAATGTCCAATAAATAATAAATAGATTGAGTTTAATTTTTTTTATTTTTTAGAAATGGCACACACTGTTACCTGGACTGATATTTGTAGTAGAATGCAGGTGAAAATGCCTGCATGAAGACTGAAAGCAACTAAGGATAAATGATAAACTCACTCCTAACTCGTCATCACGCAGAGCGAAGGAGCGTATGTGTAAAAAAAAAGGGGGGGGTTAAGAGATCTGGGGATTGAATGGTAACAAAGCCTGATTGGTCATGCTGGATTGTGGGTAATGGGCCAGAAAGAAGCAACCTTTCAATATGTGTGTGTGTGTGTGTGTGTGTGTGTGTGTGTGTGTGTGTGTGTGTGTGTAGCTCACAGTTTAAGTGTGGCGTCAAGTCAACACCAGATGCAACAGAAATGCAAAATAAGAGGGCCATATGGGCATATCTCTGCCCCCCCACCCCCCACTCTCTTACAGTCTCTATCTGTTTTGCCAAACTTTTTGTTTGTTTGTCTGACTCTTTTCTTATTATTTTATTTAATTATTTATTTTCTTTATTTATATTAGTGTAAAAATACAAAAAGAACAACTACAAAATGTCAGCAGCAACAACAACAACAACAACAACAATAATCACCATCGTCTTCTTTTGCTTTGTCTGTGGTTGGGTCACGGAGGCAGCAACCTAAGCAATGAGGTACAAACGTCCCTCTTGTCAGCCCCCTCTTCCAGCTCTTCTCCAGGGGACTGAGGGGATCCCAGACCAGCCGAGAGACAGTCCCTACAGCATATGGACTCCTCCACTTCGGGCAGGATCTTAGTCCATTCCACTCTTTTCCGGCTATGAGCCATGACCTCAGACTTGGAAGTGTTGATTCTCATTTTGCTGGTTTACACTTAGCTGCAAATAATCCTGGTTTGATGAAATCAAATGGATAACCTTCTCTGCAGAAAGCAGAGATGAGATAACATGACCACCAAATTAGGATGCCTTGGCTGAGCCGAGAAATTCTGTCCATAAAAATTATGAACAGAACAGTGACAAAGAACTGCCTTGGTGGTTTCACCATAAATTAATTTGACCTGATGTTACCAGTGCGAACCGTGATGCAGAAGCCCCATAGCCTGTAACAGCTGGTCCAAAGCTTTTTCTACATCTACATGAGGGCAGCCTCCTTGAGGATCCTGTAGAGTGCCTCGAGCTGGTCAAGTGAACTGTGGCCAGGACCAAAACCACCCTGTTTCTCTTGAATTCAAGGTTTCAATTATCTGTTGGACTCTTGTACAGGCTTTCAGGGTAAGCCGAGAATTGTGATTCCATAATTGTAAGAACAAACCTTCTGGCGCCTCTTTTACAAGGGGAGCTACCATTCCGATTTCCCAATCCAGATGTGCGGCCACCAATGTCAACATGATGTTGCCGAGGTATATCATCCAAGACATCCAAGGCCCTGAGGTATTCAGAGTTGATCTCACCCACAATAAATACATAAATAAATATTATTATTATTCATTCATTCATTTCTTTTAAGCCTAATTAGGGTCACGGGGAGGCTGGTGCTCATCTCAGCTGTTGCCGGATGAGGGTAAGGTACACCCTGGACAGCTCGCCAGGCCATCATAGAGGGCCCTCACGCTCTCTACACACAGCCCAGACAGCAAATGGGACTTCTCCCAAGAAGCACTGTGTAGTCGAACCTACCAAGGACTTTCCGGAGAATATGAAGACTCCCCAACACTGCAGTCTTCTGCATTGACCAGACTGTCAGAAGTGCTGTGTTCTCGGTAGCAAACCTGGGCACTCTCTTAATCCATCTCAGTACATCAGGAGGCACCAAACCAAGGTCACCGAGGACAGTGGGGAGTCGGGCCATTGTGTAATTTGGATACAAGCGAGACATTTCACAGGCGAGGTCCGCATATTTAGCATGCTTTTCCTGAATCTTGCCAATCACATTGCTGTTAAAAGGGATAGAAAATTCAATAATATTGACAATTTGATTGGTTTTATTAAAAATGACAAGATCAGGTTTATTTGCTTCAATCTTCCTCAGGCAGTAAATTGGCCAATTCCACAGAAGCTTAAAATCATCATTTTCCATTACGCCCTGGACATGATAAGGGCTGTACCATGGGTGAACCTCTGAGTCAAAACCACACGCATGATGAAGACGATAGTAAAATGCTATGTGTTACGTATGGAATTTAGAATATGAATATTGCCCCGTGAAACTAGCAAGGCACGTCAAACCACAACATACAATATATACAATTTAATATGAACAAAATAAGACAGAATAATAACTTATAGTTTAAACCTAAACAAAACAAAAATACAACAAGTGTCACAAAATAAAGATAGTCACCTAGCAGCTGTAGTATAATTTAGAGACAGCGCACGTGCTGGCAGTAAAAGGCTTGGAATCCCATGTATCGAAAGAAACGAATGATGAAAATCCTCATGTTGGCTGTGGATGAACATGGATGATGGACTCGGGAAGTCTTGAATGAAGAAACTTGGATGAAGCACGTTGGATGATCCGCCTTAGATGATTCTCCTTAGATGATCCGTCCAAGCCGGTCGGCAACAGGTCCTTATATGAATTCCCTAAAGCTCGGGAAAGTTCCATTCTGGAATATTCTAAATCACCTGACCCGTCACCATGGCACATGCACAACCAGGTCAATCTCGAAATTTCCCTAATATACTGGAAAGTTCCATACCCAATTAGACTACGCAGGCAAAAAACAGTGATCCAAAAACAGCTGAGTCATACTATGCGCCATCATTTACAGCACACCATTTACATTTACAGTAAAACCTCCGCTGACGAACGCTTAAGCTCACGAACTTTTCGCCTCAAGAACATTAAATTCGTGAGCATATAGTCTCTGCTGACGAACTAGTCTTTGGCGGACGAACCAAACCACGCGGTCGAACAGCGCCACGGTGGCGGCCACGAGAAGCTGACGCACGCTCACGGCGTCCCAGTTCGTCACCCCCTTTCCTTGAGTGCGGACGTGGTTTGTGTTTGCTAGACATTTTGGACCATATTGAGTGTACTTTTGCTATTATGGGACCGAAAAAGACCCCACCACAGGCGGAGATCATTGAAAAACACGAACGAGGTGTGCGTTTGTGTGACTCGGCATCCCAGTACCAGTACGCTAAGTCTACCATTGCTCCCATCCTTAAGAACAAGGAAGCTATTAAGGGTGCGTGTGTGGCTAAGGGTGTTTCCAAACAGTAGGCGTTTCCAAACTCTCCTTCCAAACAGTAAGTCCCTCCCTCCCTCCTCCTCCTCCCACTCCATTCCATCAAGCCATCAACTACCATCACAAAGGTAAATAAAACGACTTTATTATACAGTACAGTTTATTTCTTTAATTACAATACAATAGCACATTTATTATACATAAAATAAGGTATATTTTTGTGTAGTTTTAAGGCTTATTTAGTAGAAAATTATGTTTTATGGGGACCTGGGAACAGATTATTCTCATTTTAATGGTTTCTTATGGGAAATAAATATTCGGAAGACGAACTTTTCGCCTTACACACACTTTCTGGGAACCAATTATGTTCGTGAGCTGAGGTATCACTGTATTTACATTTGCATAACACTCTCCCCCTTAAACAAAAGAAAGTTTTGTAGAAACTTTCTACTGAGAGTAATGTTAAATATTTCAATTCATAACAGTCATAGCATTAAAATCCACAAAACATTTCAAACTCTCGAGAGTGCATCAGCAAAAACATTGTCTTTACCCTAAATGCGCTTAATAACAAGATTGAACCCTTGTTAAGCTAAACCCAACCGCAGGAGCCTCTGGTTTTTGTTCTTCATTTTGTGAAGAAAAGTCAAGGGATTATGGTCAGGAAAGACTTCAACGGGCAAAGTAGTTGTACCTAAGTACACTTCAAAATGCTGTAAAGCTAATAAAATAGTCTATGTTTCCTTCTCAATGGTAGAGTAATTTCTTTGATGTTTATCAAACTTTCTTGAAAAATAACACACTGGATGATCAATACCTGAATCATCCTCTTGAATCAGGACACCACATGCACCCACATCACTTGCATGAATTTGCAATTTAAAAGCTTTTTTGAAGTTTGGCACCTGTAACAGAGAATTCATGAGCATGGCCTTGACTCTCTCAAATGCAGCTTGACAACAGCTATCCCAATGAAATTTAATCCTTTTCCCCAAAAGGTTTGTAAGTAGAAGTACAACATCTGAGAAATTTTGACAAAATTTCCTATAATAGCCTGCCATACCCAAGAACCTCATGAGTTCTCTCATACAGTGTGGAACGGGAAAATGTACAATCGCCTCAATCTTGGAATTAACTGTCTGTACCTGGCTGTGCCCGACAACATGCCCTAAAAATACAACCTGCACCTTTCCAAATTCCCATTTCACAAGGTTGACAGTCAATTTCGCTCCAGACAGTCTCTCGAAGAAAGATTGGACTCTTTTCATATGGTCTTCCCATTCCATGTCATAGATGACAACATGTCCTATATATGCTTCCACACCTTCCAGACCTGAAATAACATTGTTGATGAGCCGTTGAAATGTTGCCAGTGTGTTTTTCAAACCAAACGGCAGTAGATCTTCTTTGCATGCTCTGTGAGCTGAACCTGCCAAAACCCCTTCAAAAGGTCAACCTTGCTTATATACTTGGCTTGACCATTTCGATCAATACAATCATCTATTCTTGGCATGGGATAAGAGTCAGTTCGTGAGAGCGCATTGACAGCCTTCATGTCTGCACAGCAGCGCCAACCATCTCCAAAACTTTTCAGCACAAGAACACAAGGTGAACTCTATGGACTATCACTGGGTTCAATGATGTCGTTGTCTAGCATGTATTTCACTTCTTTCCGCAGAATTTCACTCTTTGCAGGATTCATTCTTTAAGAGTGTTGTTTCACAGGTACAGCATCACCTACATCTATATCATGACTAATAACATCTGTGTGGCCAGGCACATCAGGAAATAAATGAGAGAACTCAGAAATCAAATTTGATATTTGAACTTGTTGTTCAGAAGATAAATGTGACAAATTCCCATCAAGGTGAGTTAACACAGCCATATTGTTCAATTTTGGAGAAACATTTTCACTCAGATCATCAAATCACATAAACCCAACATCCACAGCATTGTCAAAAACAGGTAAATCAACAGCAGAAGTACAATCAGTAACTGGGCAGAGTGTGGCAACACAACCTGCATGTTTGGTTTGTTTCCTATCATGATACTCCTTAATCATGTTTACATGACATAACCTCTTGTGTTTATGTTGACCAGAAGTGAGGACAATATAGTCCGTTTTGCTAACCTTTTTGTCAATCAGATATGGACCCTGATATCTAGCTCGAAGTGGATGATCAGGAATCGAAAGCAACACTAGCACTTTTTCATCAGGAGTGAATCTTCTTTCTTTTGACTTTTTGTCAATGTTTTCAAATTTTGTCTGGCCAACTCACATGATTTTGAAAATCTGTTTCGAAAAGTAGAAACATAGCCCAAAAGATTGATCTCAGGATTGCGAATGAGCCATTGCTCTTTTAGATGTTTTAATGGCCCACGAACACTATGTCCAAAAACGAGTTCACAGGGACTGAACCAGGGGTCGGCAACCCGCGGCTCCCGAGCCGCATGCGGCTCTTTCACCTTTCTGGTGCAGCTCCATGGCTTTTCAAAATAATGTTGTGCTTTATGGTGGCCGACGGGTGCACCACAAGGGTCATCCCTTGTCACTTTGCGATTTGAGCATCGCGGTCTTGGCACATCGCGGTATTTTATATATACATAAAAAATCATAAAAAATTCAAAATTCGCGCTGAAACTCGCATGTAAGCAAGCGGAAGACAGGGACCCAAGACAGGCTGCGTCCATTGTTTTACAAACGACAGACTGAAGTTCCCCTCCTCCCCAGTTCAGGCAGGGACAGCCCACTCAACTCAATCTCACAAGCTGATTGGCTTAGAGGCGTGACGCTGTTGCCTCGCACATTCCCGCAGGATTTTTTGTGATTTTGTGATCTTATAGTGTCATAGATGAAAATTAAGTCACGGGTGTGGGTGGATATTTATTTGGTTCAATTCAATTTCATCTTTTTCTTTTTGAGACTGAATTTCCAATTTTTTCAACTCCATTTCCATTCTCTTTAATTCCAAATGGTCCGAATTTTCCTATTTAACCATGGCCAAAACTTCAGGATCAAATTCTCCCTCATCAAGAGAATGGTTTTGTCATGGTGGGAGTGTTTGCGTAGGACCCAAGGATGCAGGAGACTGAAGGAAGGTTCAACGATTTATTAAATGTTCAGAACTGGAAATCGCTAGAAAACGCAGAATGGCGGGAACTGGTCGTGCACGAAGCACGGGCCAGGGATCAGAGAGAACGTCAAGAAACAGAGTCACTGAAATCAATCTTCTGACAGCGGAGGGAAGCATGCCACTCCCATTTATAGCTGACTGCCGCTGATTGCCGATTAGGACCAGATGCTCTCCGCTCCGAAACTCCTCTACCGGTGACCGCCACGCCCCTCGCCCACACCTGCAATGAACTGAGGAAAGGTTAGTGTCTGCAGCCAGCACAGACCATGGCAGTACCCCCCCCCCCTTTAAGGGGCGCTACCTGGCGCCCGACCAGGCTTGTCCGGGAACTGGCGATAGAACTCCTCTAACAGGTCCTGGTCCAGGATTAGGGAGCGGGGAATCCATGACCGTTCTTCGGGACCATACCCCTCCCAGTCCACTAAATACTGGAAGCTTCGGCCCCGCCTGCGCACATCGAGGATCTTGTTGACCGTGTATGCGGGATGTCCGTCAATCAGTCGGGGAGGAGGGGGTGGGGGTCGGAGGGGGGGTGGGGGTGGAGGGGACTTTCTACCACTGGCTTGATTAGGGAGACATGAAACACTGAGTGCATCTTGAGTGAGGGTGGGAGTCTTAGTCAGACGGCACTGGGGTTTATGATTTTTTCAATCGTGTAGGGCCCAATGTATCGGGGAGATAGTTTCTTCGACTCAACTTGCAGGGGCAGGTCCCGGGAGGAGAGCCACACTTGTTGTCCGACCTTGTAGGGAGGTGCTGGGGTTCGGTGGCAATCGGCCATCCTCCGGTTCGCTCCAGGGCAGCCCGTGCTTCCTTCCAGACCCGACGTGCTCTGTGGCAGTGCAGATCAGCAAATTGTGTGCGTACTCTACCCATGGGAGGTGTGTGGCCCAGGAGGCTGGGAGGTGGGAGGCGACACAGCGCAGGGAGGACCCGAGGCTTTGGTTCATGCGTTCCACCTTCCCGTTCGACTGGGGGTGGTAACCCGAGGTCAGACTGCAGGAGACTCCCAAGGTGTCACAGAACGCCTTCCAGACTCTGGATGCAAATTGGGGGCCCCGGTCTGACACGATGTCCTGGGGAATGCCATGGCGGTGGAAGACGTGTTGGATCAGGAGGCCTGCTGTTTCCATTTCTGAGGGGAGTTTGGGTAGGGCAACGAAATGGACCGCCTTGGAGAACTGGTCCACTACTGTCAGGATGACAGTGTTGCCCTCAGACGGGGGTAACCCGGTGATGAAATCCACCGCTATGTGCGACCAGGGGCGATGGGGAATGGGTAAGGGTTGGACGAGACCCGTGGATGCATGATGGGAGGACTTGCTCCGGGCACAGGTGACGCAAGCTCCCACAAACTCCCTAGTGTCGGCTGCCATCGTTGGCCACGAGAAGCGTTGATGGAGCAGGAAGAGAGTTCAGTGGGCTCTGGGGTGGCAGGCTAACTTTGAGGCATGGGCACACTGGAGTGCTGGGGTTCTGGCTGGCGGGGGAAACGTATAGTCGGCCTTGAGGGCACCCGACGGGCTCTGATTCCCCCTGATGAGCATCCCGAACTAGTTTCTCTACCTCCCATTGGCCGGCTCCAAGTATGCAGGAGGAGCCTCTGTCCTGGTGGAGGTGGCTGGTGGATCTTATCATTAGGGTCTCATGAGGGCCTTGTAGCTTTCTGGAGGTTTCCACTTGATCCAGGTGAAAGGCAGACAAGCTCTGGCCAGTGAAGCACCAATCCTTAAGCTGGCACCACACTCGACTTACTTCGATGCCATTCCTGTAACTATGACCATGGCGATGGTGGTGATGAAAGCAGAGAGCAAAAACATTCCTGTCTGGGGCATGCTGATTAAGTTCATCGGCCCGGTGTTTGTGTCACGCTCAGATCCTGATTCTCGCAGGAAGACTGTGGAGGAAATTAAATGCAGGGCACAGTCTGGAGGCCAGTGGCCTCAGATTATGATTTTTCCTGAGGGGACTTGCACGAACAGATCCTGCCTCATTACATTTAAGCCTGGTGCATTTATTCCTGGGGTTGCAGTCCAGCCAGTGGTTCTGCGCTATCCTAACCAACTGGACATGATTTCCTGGACATGGCAAGGACCTGGAGCCTTCAAGATCCTGTGGCTCACGTTGTGTAAGATCCACAATTTTGTAGAGATCGAATATCTTCCTATTTACACGCCGTCAGATGAGGAGAAAAGGGATCCGGCTCTGTTTGCCAGCAACGTGAGAAGCATCATGGCCAAAGTGCTGAAAGTACCAACTGTAGACTACTTATTTGAAGACTGTCAGCTGTCAATGGTCAAAGGTCCCTTGAGTTTACCCGGCAACACGTGCATGCTGGAATTCTCCAGACTGGTTTGTAAGACTTGGTCTGAAGGTTGGCATTGCAGATCACATGCTGCAACAAGAGGGTAAAAGAGCATGCAGTCTCTGTGGACACAAACTGAGTCTGAAGGAATTTTCAGAGTATGTAAACCTTCCGATGACTGAAACTCTGCAGGACGTGTTTACGCTCTTCGAGAAGCATGGTCAGAAGATTCTGTCGTGGCAGGAGTGTTTGCATAGGACCCAAGGATGCAGGAGACCGAAGGAAGGTTCAACGATTTATTAAACGTTCAGAACTGGAAATCGCGAGAAAACGTAGAATGGCGGGAACTGGTCGTGCACGAAATGCGGGCCAGGGATCAGAGAGAACATCAAGGAACAGAGTCACTGAAATCAATCTACTGACAGCGGAGGGAAGCATGCCGCTCCCATTTATAGCTACGCCCCTCGCCCGCACCTGCAATGAACTGAGGAAAGGCTAGTGTCTCCAGCCAGCACAGACCATGACAGGTTTAAGACAATCTTCAAAATTTGGAATTTTCTCATCGCAGGTTTTGCCTCAAGTTTGAAATAATTAGAGATCAGCAACAAATCAGATTTGTGCAAGGCACCGACTTTCTCAGGGGTAGGGGATTCAAGAAAATCGTCATGTGTAAACACCATTTTGCTGGTTTCACAATTAAAATATATAGGTATTAATTTAATAAAATGTCTCAATGCCAAATTAATTCAATCCTGGATGAGCACCCAATTTTGTTATGTCAGGAATGTAGAATATGAATATTGTCCCATGAAACCAGCAAAGCATGACAATCCACAACATACAATATATACAATTGAATAATATGAACAAAATAACAGAATAATAACTTATAGGTTAAACCTAAACGAAACACAAATACAACAAGTGTCACAAATAAAAATAGTCACCAGCAGCTGCAGTATAATTTACAGACAGTGCACGCGCTGGCGGTAAAAGGGTTGGAATCCCACCTATCGAAAAAAACAAATAATGAAAATCCTCGCGTTGGCTCTGGATGAATGCGGATGACGGACTTGGGTAATGAAGTCTTGAACGACAGAACTTGGATGAAGCGTGTTGGACGATCCGCCTTAGATAATTCTCCTTAGAATATCCGTGCGAGCCAGTCGGCAGTGGGTCCTTATATAAATTCCCTAAAGTTCAGGAATGTTCCATTTTGGAATATTCTAAATCACCTGACCCGTCACCATCGCCCATGTGCAACCAGGTCCATCTCGAAGTTTCCCTAATATCCTGGAAAGTTCCAGACCCAGTTAGACTAAGCAGGCAAAAAACGACCCAAAACAGCTGTGTAATACTATGCGCCATCATTTACAGCACACCAACTGAATATAATTACACCCAACGTTTATACAATCATTATATTTATATTTACATTTATACATTTATTTACATGCCCATAACACATGCTATCATGTCTTGTCAAGTAAGAAGTTTGTGGCAAAGCAGGACAACCACTGACAAGGTGTTGAACAGTCTCACTAAATTCATTACATAATCTACATTTGGGATTGACATGTACCAATAAAATATTACATTGGCAATTGCGTGTAGGAAGTGACTGTCCTGAGCAGCAAAAAGAAAGCCCTCAGTTTCATGTTTGAGACCAACTTCATCCGGGCAAAGCAGTCAGTAGGATTATTGTTCTGTTCAACACACTTTCAGAAAGTTGCTCCTTAAAATGGCGACTCTGCTGATTTCCTGGATGACTTCACCTGGTTGACAAACATTGATGTGCCATCCAGCAGTACCTAGCCATCAACACACTCAAGACCAAAGTTGAGATTCTGAGTGACAACCCTGGCACGTTTCTGCTCCCTGTAAATAATTTCATTGGAAGAGCAATAGGATGACACAATATTTGTTGAAAACACCCTATACAGATTTTTTACATGGTATTCAAACATGTGATAGGGTGGTAATTTTGGGGATCTGTCAAGTCTCCTTTCTTTGGGAGGAGTATTGTACGACCTTTGCAGAACCATGAAGGAACATCCCCTGTATCCATTAAAGAATTGAAAGAAGTAAGAAGATGCGGCTGGACACAAGGAAACAGTTTCCAAAACAGGTTTTGAGTGCCATCGGCCCTGAAGCTGTATTTGATTTAGACATGTTAGTTGTTTTCTTTAGGCAATCTGAGGTAATGAAATACAGCAATGGCGAGTTAATTTTTTCTGACATGGCTTGGCCGTATTCTTCCACCTATGCTTCCTCAAGGTTGCAGTTGCCGGGTATAGACCACAATTTTTTCCAGAGCCCCTCATTGGATTCCATGGGAGGTCTCTTTTCATCATTACTTGAAGGTGTATTAAATTGCCTCTAAAAATCTTTTTTATTAATTTTGAAAAGTTTGTTCTGCTTTATAAATGTATTTTTCTTTTCCCATTTTATTTTTCTTTCAGTCCAAATATTAACTTTTGTTTTAAGGGACTCAAGTATTTGAAGGAGAATTTTTTCTTGAGCTGTCTTGTGTTTAGATTTGACTTTTTTTCAAATTGACTTTTGCCTTTTTGTCATTGACTCGCCTTTAGATCTTAACTTAAGGCAAAGCTCCAGCCATGAGTTGTTTTTAAGTTTAATATCGGTAGGCTTGGAAACTAGGTGGAGTTTCTCATGTGTCCAGGCAGCAGCATACACACACAACAATTGATCTTATGCAAAGAAAACTCTGCGTCAAGAGCTACTGATATTATTTCATTTAATTTATTTAAATTTTATAAATTTGATTTTGTTTAAAATTTTTTAAGCAGTATTTTTATTAGCCTTTGTTTATCAATTGCAGATTCAGAAATTTCATCATAAAAATGCCAAAAGAGTAAATCAATTTGATCATTTGAAGCATCAGAAAGAGAGTCCTTAGGACAGAATTTGAGTTTGGCAGGCCAGAAACATTTTTTTCACTTGTAGATGAGGTGGTCTCAGATATCGTGGGAATAATGACGTGGGCATTCATTTGCACTTTAGGGTCCACTGCTATCCGAGCAATGTGTTCTTCAAGGGGCGCCTGACGGCTTGCAGGAAAATATTCATCAGCATCATAGCGCATGTAGATCTTAAGTTGCCGAAGTTGGTCACACAAGTTCTGTTCAGTCAGGTAGACTAACGTTGGATTAGCATTGTCTCAATGTTGTTTAAGGGACGACTTTGTACTTTGGATACAACCGAGACATTTCAAAGGCGAGGTCCGCATATTTTGCATGCTTCTCCTGAATCTTGTCAATCACACTGCTGTCAAAAGGGACAGAAAATTCAATAATATTTATAATTCCATTGGATTTATCAAAAAGGACAAGATCAGGTTTGTTGGCTTCAATTCTCCTCAGGCTGTATATGAGCCGATTCCAAAGAAGCTTGAAATGATCATTTCCCATGACGCCCTGGACATGATCAGAGTCGTATCATGGATGGACCTCTGAGTCAAAACCACACGCATGACGAAGACGATAATAAAAGGAAAGTGCCATGCCATCATGTCTTTTCAGATAAAACGTTTGTGTTTCACTTTTCAAACCAGCCGACTTCATCCAGGCAAAGGAGTCTGAAGGATTACTGTTCTGCCCAACACACTGCACATAAACATGATGTAGTGGTTTTCCAGACAGTTTTTCCTTGAAATGACGACTCTGAACAGATTTGATGAAAGACTTCACCTGGTTGACACACATATTTGTACCGTCCAGCAGTACTTCACCATCGACAAAATCAACATTGACGTTGAGATTCTGTCCAGCAGCCTTGGCGCGTTTAAGATAACTATGGAAGTCCTTGCTTTCATCGTGAGTCTTGATATGCTTCACAAGAGGATCATCAGATAAACAAATATGTACAAAAGTACACAATAAAATAAGATCATGAAGTGCCTCCACATTAATCAAACCTCGTCCCCTGGAATTGATTGATAAATATAAACGATTGATAGAGGAACGAGGGTGGTGAGCTCGGTTGTCAGACATGATCCTTGTAAGGCGATCAAGACCCATGATGTCGTCCTTTGTCCAATCAACAACACCAAAAGAGTAAGAAAGGAAAGGTACTACGTAAGTATTTGTGGCTTTAACCTTGTTTCTAGCATTTAGCTTCGAAGTCCAAATCTTTTTTAGATGAGGTTTGTACTCGGCCCGAAGTTTGTCTTTAATGTGGGCATTCTGGAGCTTGTCTCGAACTTGCATCCCCAAATAGGTGTACGATTGGCCTTCCACGAGATGCTCAATCTCTCCTCCTCCATGTAACTCAACTGATCCATCATTGATTGCCTTTCCACGTTTTAAATGAAGAATGTTACATTTATTAAGTCCAAAAGTCATACCAGTATCTTGTGAAAAGGACTCGACAAGGACAATTTGTTTCTTCAAGTTGGAATCTCCTTTGGCAATCAGCTCAATGTCATCCATGTAAAGGAGATGAGTAAGAGGTGTTTGGAATCTGTGCTGTGGAGGTCCTGGATGATAACCTTTCTCCTTATTGAGCAAAAAACTCAAGGGATTAAGTGACAAACAAAAAAGCAGAGGACTAAAAGAATCCCCCTGGAATATTCCTCTCTTAATTGAAATAGGTTCTGAAGTCTTAATCTGAACTTGCAAGTACATCTCAAGCTGAGTTGACCAGCAACTCATTAAAGACTTGAGTAAATGGAGTAATCGCTCAGGTAGGCCAACACATTGCAAAGACTTCATAATCCATTCATGAGGGACAGAGTCGGATGCTTTTTTTTGTAGTCAATCCAGCACATTGAGAGGTTTGCGGTGGTAAGTTTTAGCCTCTTCAAGTATCATTTTCTGGACCAATAACTGATCCTTGCATCCCCAACATACCTTTCTGGCTCCCTTTTGCTCCGGGTAAATAATTTCATTGGAGGAGCAATAGGATGACACGAGATTTGTCAAACACCCTGTAAAGATTTTGTACATTGTCTTCAGGCAGGTAATAGGGCAGTAATTTTTAAGATCTGTCAAGTCTCCTTTCTTTGGGAGGAGTATTGTGTGACCTTTACAGAACCAAGGAGGGACATCTCCTGTGTCCATCAAAGAATTAAAACAAGTGAGTAGATGTGGTTGGACACAGGGGAACAGTTTCCAAAACCGGTTTTGAATGGCGTCAGGTCCTGGAGCTGTGTTAGATTTGGACATTTTTATTGTTTTCTTCAGGCAGTCCAAAGTAATGAGATACAGCAATGGTGAATTAACGTTTTCTGACGTGGCTTTACTGTATTGTTCCACCCAGGGTTCGTTAAGGTTACAGTTGCCGGGTATAGACCACAACTGTGACCAAAACCTCTGACTGGATTCCATGGGTGGTCTCTGGTCGTCATTACTTCTAGGTGTATTTAGTTGCCTGTAAAATTGTTTTTCGTTGGTTTTAAATATTTTGTTTTGTCTAATGAATTTATTCTTCTTTTCCCATTTTCTTTTTCTCTCTGTCCAAATCTTAACCTTTGCCTTAAGGGAATCAAGTATTTGAAGGAGAATTTTTTCCTTAGTTGTTTTGTATTTTGCCTTTAAATTTCTCCAAATTGTCTTTTGTCTTCTTGACATTGACTTGCCATGAGATCTTAATTTAAGGCAAAGCTCCAGCCACGACATGTCTTTCCTTGTTTCTTATAATTTACGTTGAAACCGGTTTTCTTTACTTTTCTTGCTTTGACCATTGTTGGAAGGTTTGGAAACTGTATATAATTCCTCTAAAGTTTGAATAGCGGCAAACATGCAACAATTAATCTCATGCAGGGAGCACTCCGCATCAATTTCATTTTGAGGAAACGATTTTATGCAATTTTAACTGGCTTCCTTTTGTCAATCAGTAAATCTAAAATTTCTCTATTGTAATGGTTAAACAAAACAGAAATATGATCATCATGAACTGAAGATGTGGAAAAATCATTGGTCAAATCAGAAAGTTGAAAGCCAGGGGAATTTTCATTGGTGCCGTCAGGTGGGCTAACTTCATTGGGAGGAGGGGAAAGAAGGACGTGGGCATTCATCTGCAATTTAGGTTCTGCCTCTATCCAAACGTTGGGTTCTTGAGAAGGTACCTGACCACTTGCAGGGAAATTATCATCTGCATCACGGCGCATGTAGATCTTTAATCGCCAGAGTTGATCTCGCAAATTTTGTTGGGTCAGGAAAGCATACAAGGGGTTGGCATTTTTCCAATGTTGTTTTAGCGACTTGCCATTGATACATGGATTTTCAGGCCAACCAGTCGCCTTCGCACACTCAAGTACTGTGGATTTTAGATGGTTCATCCAGGATATTCGTGGACGGGTTCTTTGACTCCCCCTGTGGCAAGTGACATTTCTAGTTTGGTAGGTTTGAATACCGGAGGGAGGCTGACTGGGCTGCGGAGGTGAAAGATTAAAAAAAAAAATTCCGTTCAGTAACCCAGTATTAAACCAGCTTCAGGGGGTCAGCCCTAACTGGGTGATGTACGTTTAGTTCAGGGAAAATCCCTATCCAGGCAAACCACGCAGAGGCGTACATCATCAGGCCATTATTATTATTATTATTATTATTATTATTATTATTATTATTATTATTATTATTATTATTATTATTATTATTATTATTATTATTATTACTAGGGGCAGTGGTGGTCTAGTGGTATAGGGTGCTGGATTTCTGATTCTAAGGCTGGGGGTTTGAGTCCCACTCTCCACAAAGTTGCCACTGCCCCCCCAACCCCCCGTGCAGCTAACTGGGTTATCAAAGGCCGGCCATGTCTCCCACTGTCTATGGTGAGAAGCATGTAAAAGAACCATTGCTGACTTTCGTAAAGAGTAGCTGCAAAGCCATCAGTGTGTTTCTGTCCCTTGCTAAAGGGTTGTGTCAGGAAGGGCATCCGATGTAAAAACCTATGCCAAATTAAACGTGCGAATCATTCGCTGTGGCGACTCCTGAAAAAAAAAAGGGAAAAGCCAAAAGGAAATCTTTCTCATTATTATTACTAATGGAATGAAATGCATTTTTTTCACTGGATTAAATCAGTAAAGTTTTGGCATCTCATTGTTTTATTTTAATTTTTTAGTTAAGGCTGACAGGTCCTTAAATTTTTTTCTTCTCTCCCTAGCTCTTATCTTGTCTCTGGGCCTTCAATTGATTTTATTGGTCCTTATTCAGAAACACTCTCAGATCCACAAAAGCACTTAGACTCTGATGGAAATGCAGAGTAGCCCCAAATCTTCAATAGCAAACAGGAAGTGTAATTTGCACACATGGGGTGTCTGCTTTCCTAATCCTTCTTTTAATTTTTGTTGTCTGGTTGTCTCCTGGGAAAAGACTGAGTGATGCCAAGAAGTGCTTAAAGGACTCAAACTTCAGTGGAGATGTTCCTCTAATTAGAGTTAGGGGCTTCATTCGAAATTTAATTTTATTATCATTAGACTGGGCTTATATTCTGAACAGGTCACCAGTTTATTACAGGACTAACACAGACACAACCAGCTATTCACACTTACACCTGTGGGGAATTTAGAGTAGCATGTTGATCATATGTACATTGCTTTAAAATGAAGGAGGAAGCCAGAGTACCTGGAAGAAACCCACACAAGTACATGGAAAAAAACTGTAAACTCGACACAGTCTTAAGCTGTAAGGGTGGTACAATGGGTGGTACAATAAAGTAGTAGTTTGCACATCCACTTCACAGCATAAAGGTATTGGGTTTGAGTCCATGCCTTGGTCATTATTGTGTGTGTGTATTTGTGTGGTTACCACAGGAAACCTGGCTTGAAGCCTGACGAAAACTTGCATACCCAGTGTTGGCTGAGGTAGGCTCAAACCTCCCTGTGACCCTAGTAGGATTAAATGATTAAGCAGTTGAATGAATGGATGAATTTTTTATTACATTATAATTACTTTTTATGTCTATTATAAAGAAATCATCATTTTGATGGGGAAAAAAAATGTTAGCCTGACTGAACGACACAAACTTTATCGGGACACATACTCTCTAAAATCCAGAGACTGTCCGTCGAAACACTTGCAGAATACAGAAAAAATCTTATTCAGGATTAGGGGCTCAGCCAAATCTCTTATTTTCTACAGAAACAAAAAACACTAGGATAAATTTTAAATAAAAAGGTTCAAGATAATTAAAATATTATTTACACATATAAAACTTAGTGAAGCAGGCAAAGTGGTGCTTTGGGGGAGGAGTGATAGAAAATGATCTAAATGGCAATGTTATGGTTTGTGTTCCATTCTAATTCTGTTTTCTCCACGGTAGTGCAGACGGTGGCTGAGGGGCGTGGCTGACCTACTTCTGGCTGAGTGCAGCAGCGAACACCTGATTCCACTCTTCAATCAACCCACCATAAAGACGAGCTGCACTCTCACCTCTCTGCCTATTTCTGATTGTTTTCGTCTCACTTGGTCACTACATTGAGTTCCTTCCTGGCCTCTGGTTTTGCTCTGTGCTCAGCCAGCCTTCCCAGGCTCAGTCCCCAGTGTTTGTTATTTGTTATTTTCTTTGTCATCTTCAGTGTTTGTTTTTGTTGTTTGCTGCAGTGCGTCCAGTGTTTGTTTCTATGCACTTTCTTCGGTGCCGCCAAAGGTTTCTGTTACATTGTACACTGTCTCCTGCAATTTCTGGGTCTCGCTGAAAGTTCGGCACCCCCGTAACAGAATCTTCTGGCTATATGGACCCAGCGGAGACAGAACACATCAAACAGGCGTTGCCAAGGACTGCTATTGGGTCAACATAACTCTACCCTTATTCTGGTATTGGATAATCTTCAACGATTGGCAACCAGCATGGCTCAGCTCGGCGGAAAGATGGATGCCTTTACCACCCAGCTCGCTACCCAGACCCCTCTCACTGACCATACGCCTTCAGCGCCGGTAGCAGTGCCTGCTATGATTGCCACGCCCCAAGAACCTCACATCCTCACACCAGCTAGGTATTCAGGTACTGCTGGCACATGTTCTCAATTCCTCCATCAGTGCTCACTTATTTTCAGCCAACAGCCCCTCATGTACTCCACAGACCAAGCAAAGACTGCGTTCATCATGAGTCTGCTTATGGATCAACCCTCATCTTGGACGCCAGCAGTCTCTACCCACACCACAGATTTGTGCTGTCACTATGACCACTTCACACACGAGATGAAGAATTTTTTTTATCACTCAGTCAAAGGGAGGGAAGCAACCAGCCGACTATTATGACTACAATAAGGCTCACGACCAGTATCCGAATACGCCATAGAATTCCCCATACTAGCCTTAGAAAGTGGCTGGAATGACCCTGCTGTCCGGGTGTGTGTGTGGGGGGGTTCCTCTGGTCTGGTCGACTCAAAGACGAGTTAGTTGCACGAGATGATTAGTGAATTTCTCCATTGTGAGATTAATAAAGCTGTATCTATCTGTATCTATGAGACTGGTACCCTAAAGGACCTTAGCCATGAGGCTAGATAACAGGTTGAGGGAGAGAGTCAAGGAAAGAGCCCAGGGAGAGAGGGCTGGGCCCATCATCCCATCTACGGTCGGCCCTGAGGTTCCCAACACCACCTCCGACCTCTTACCCTACCTACTTGGACTCCCTTCTACAGGCCCCAGGTGGCCACAACAAGCCCATGCAGCTCAGTCGCGCCAAGCTGATGCCACACTAACAATAGAGGCGACTGATCAACCGCCTCTGCATCTACTGTGCCGAAATAGGACATTACCTCGCCCAGTGCCCAGCAGTGTCGGGCTTGCCAGCAGGAAGGGGGCGCTGGTGAGCCGAGCCTCCTCAGCTCCCTGGAAACGCATTAAGATGAAAGGTACACTACACCTTCCACAACAAACACTGCCCATTCAAGTTTTCATTGACTCAGGTGTCAATGACAAGTTTATTGACATGGAGCTAGTTGAGCTCCATCACCTCCAAGTGTACAAACTCAAAACCCATAAAAAGGTGGTGGGCATTGACAATCGACTCCTTAAAACAAAACCTGTCAAACTCAGCCAGTTGGGCAACCACTAAGAATACCTAGAACTATTCAAGTTTCTCAAAACTCTGTCCCACCTGAAAAGGTAGACTTATCTCGTGTCCCCAGTGAATATCACGATTTTAAAGAGGCATTCAGTAAAGACCAAACCCTTTCACTGCCACCTCACTGGGCCTCTGACTATCCCATAGACCTGCTCCCTGGATCCGCACTCCCCACAAAAAGACTTCAACCCTCTCAAAACCTGAGAGGGAAGCAATGGAAACGTACAGCATCAACTCATTTGCGGCAGGCCTTATTCGAACCTCATCATCTCCTGCAGGCATCGGAGTTTTCTTCGTAGAAAAAAAAAATACAAAATCCCTGAGACCCTGCATGGACTACACAGGATTGAATAGCATCACAATCAAAAACAAATACCCCCTTCCCTCTCTGATTCACCTTCACTAGTCTCCATGACGACACCATATTCTCTAAATTGGACTTAAGAAATGCTTACCACCTAGTCTGGATTCGTGAAAGGAACAAATGGAAAATTGCCTACAACACGCACCTTTGGCACTTTGAATATCTGGTGATGCCTTTCGGCTTAACCAACAGCCCTGCTGTTTTCCAAGCGCTAGTTAATGACATTCTCAGAGACATGCTAAATAGATTTGTATTTGTTTACTTAGATGACATTCTGATCTTCTCCAAGAATTATAAGATAAGATAAGATAAGATAAGATACAGCTTTATTAATCTCACAATGGAGAAATTCACTGTTACAGGCTCTTGAGGTACTATCAGTAGGGGGTGCAAAAATAGATACAAGTACGAACATACACACATACATATATATATTATATAAGTAAATAAATAAATAGATACATAAATAGTATAAATTACTAAACAATAAAAGAAAAGAATGGAGCAACTTTATAGATTGGCCTATATTCAAGTGTATATGTATCTGAGTGCACAGTAGATGGGTTGATATGGTTCACAGTCAGTGGGGTAGATGTGGTTGATTAAAGTGCACGGGGTTTTTATTGCACATAACCGGTATTTTCACATATAATAAGCATCTTCAACATATAAGACTGGTCCTTCAAAGACTCCTTGAGAACAAGCTGTGTGTAAAAGCTGAAAAATGGGAATTTCATGTATCCACTGTGTCTTTTCTAGGTTACACTGTTAAAAAGGGGCAGTTAAAACTGGATCCAGAGAAGGTGAAAGTTGTTCCCCTAACACTCAGGCAGCCTTTGACAGGTTGAAAACCAAGTTCATTAACGCACCTGTTCTGATTCATCTGGACCCCAGACTGCAATTCGTTGTTGAGGTTGACACCTTGGATTCAGGAGTGGGGGCTGTCCTCTCCCAGAGGTCCCCTGCGGACCACAAGCTCCATCCCTGTGCATTCTTCTCCCATTGTCTGACTTCTGCTGAGCAAAACTATGATGTGGGGAACGGGAGCTGCTGGCAGTGGTCTTGGCTCTCCGAGAATGACGGCATTGGTTGGAAGGAGCGTCCTACCCCTTCATCATCAGGATGGACCACAAGAACCTCATCTACCACCATTCAGCAGGGGTTGAACTCCTGGCAGGCACGATGGTCCCTCAACCTGGGGAGGTTCATCTTCACTCTCATGTACCGTCCCGGCTCGCGAAGCACCTAACCGGACACTCTCTCCCAGCAGTACTCCACAGGAGAAGATGTCGCTGCAGAAATAATCTTGCCCACCTCCTGTGTGGCTGTAGCTTCTAGATGAGATGTGGGGTGGCTGGTCCAGGATGCTTGGCTGGGGGAACCAGAGCCCGGAGGAATTCCACATAGACAATTATATATTCCATCACCCGCACGAACTCCAGTGTTCCAGTGGGAACACTCTTTTAAAATAGCCCGCCACCCTGGGGTTCACGGAACCCGCTCCTCCTTCAACAGCACTTCTGGTGGCCAACCAGAGCAGTGGACACCAGAAAATTCATCGCAGCCTGTGCCATCTGTGTCTGAAACATCCTCACACTGTGCACCAACAGGCCTCCTCCAACCCTTGCCCATCCCTCATCGCCCCTGGTCACACATTGCTGCAGACTTCATCACTGGTCTTCCCCATCCGGACGCAACACCACAATCCTAACCATCATAGACCGATTCTCAAAAGTGGTCCATTTCATCCCCTACCTAGGCTCCCATCAGCAATGGAGACAGCTGACCTGCTGGTTCAGCATGTTTTCTGCCTCCATGGGATCCCCCAGGAGATTATTTTAGACCAAGATCCCCAGTTTACTTTCAGGGTATGGAAAGCCTTTTGCGACACCCTGGGAGTTTCCTGCAGCCTGATCTCTGGCTACCACCCTCAGTCTAATGGCCAAATGGAATGAAAGAATTGTGTTGCCTCTCATCTGCCAGCCTCCTGGTCCACACACTTACCATGGGTAGAATATTCCCATAAGTCCCTGGTCTGCTCTGCTACTAGTATGTCCCACTTCATTGTGGTAAATGGTTTCCAACCCCCCCCCCCCTATTCCCTGGTTAGGAGACCAAAGTGGTTGTCTCCTCAGTCCAAGCCCATTTTCGCAGGGCACGCCTGGTCTGGAGGGAAGCTCGCGCTGCCCTGGAAAGGTCAACAGCCCGGAACCAGCTAATCGCTGGATGCCGGCTTCGGACTATAAAGTAGGCCAACAGGTTTGGCTCTCCACAAGAGACCTTCCTATGCACATGGATTCCAGGAAAATGGCACCTAAGTACATCGGTCCCTGCACCATTGAGCGCATTATAAACCCTATATTCATCCTTCTACTGACCACCCACTCTCTCTCCCTTCCCCTACCCACCAGATGATGGATGCACGGGGTTGCGGCCAGCAGTACCTGGTGGACTGGGAGGGGTATGGTCCCAAGGAATGTTCCTGGATCTCTTGATCCCTGATTCGCGACCCTGACCTGCTGACTGATTCCCAGACAAGCCTGGACTGACGCCAGGTACCATGGCCTCTAGGGGAAGGGTACTGTTATGGTTTGTGTTCCTTTCTAATTCTGTTTTCTAAACAGTAATTCAGACGGTCACTGAGCCGTGTGGATGACCCACTTCTAGCTGAGTGCAGCAGCGCACACCTAATTCAACTCCTCAATCAACGCACTATAAAGGCAAGCTGCACCCTCACCTCTCTGCCAGAAGATTGTTTTCGTCTCACTTGGTCACTACCTTGAGTTCCTTCCTGGTTTTGCTTTGTGCTCAGCCAGCCTTCACAGCCTCAGTTCCCAGTATTTGTTATTTGTTATTTTCTTCGTCATCTCCAGTGTTTGTTTTTGTTGTTTTCTGTGGTGCCTCCACTGTTTGTTGCTATGCACTTTCTTAGGTGCCACCAGCTAGTCAATAAAAGGTCCCTGTTACACTGTAAACTGTCTCCTGCAATTTTTGATTTCTGGCTGAAAGTTCAGCACCCCCATGACCGGCAATTGTGAAGTGACAGGCGTGTCAAAAAAGTTGCTTTTCATTCACAGCATTGCATTTTAGTCGCCTGTTTCATAAATTAATCACAAAAAATTTGAAACGTGTTTTAAATCTCTAACGCAGAGTAGTTTCAAACTCTTCTCAAGCAGTCCACACATGTCAATCATCAAGTTGTTGATTTTCTAGCAAATTCTCCAATAATCTTTTGCCAAAAAATGCGACAAGTTGGAGACTTCTACATTGAAAGTTTGAGGCTTGCTGCCATCCACCATATCCCGTATATTTTGCCAACATTTGTATTTTATTTACATTTTTCATGTCAAAGTAATATGGTAGTAATTCCTGTCCTTAATATATTTAACCACGTGCACTATAGTGGGACTTCTCAGATCCACATATCTTGCTTTGAAGGAAATATGTTTTATTGTCCACCTTATAATGAAATGAAGCTTTCATCCTGGTATTCATTCTGCTACATTGAGCTCTGTTCATTATCTTCTTCTTCTTCTTTTCCTTTCGGCTTTTCCCTTCATTATACGCCCCTGAATCACTACATAATAAGCTAGCTCAGAGAAGTATACTTCATTAACCTTAAGTGCCCCTTGAGTGGTCTCATCGCCTTCCATCCAGAAGGAATGAAGTGGAGTGACAGTGAGGTGACTTTAATTTGGTACTTTCCTTTTAAATGTAGTGTATTGTTGTATCTAATGGAAATGTGAAGAAGAAAGTAAAGCTGGGATTTTAAGACTTTAAATTAACGCTAGTGTAAAGTTAATCTGATTTATAAACACTTTGGAAAGCTTCAGCTGCCCTGAGCAGTTATGAGATGTGATTATGTGCATTAAACCTAAGCCACATCTTTTTGGTGTAGATTTCCAAGGATAAAAACTGAGTGCACTTCCATAATCAGAAGGAATTGTGAGAACCATAGAGATACTCTCTTTTGTGCATGTAAATACTAGTCAGGGGTCGCCACAGCGAATCATCTGCCTCCATCTAACCCTATCCTTTGCATCTTCTTCTCTTACACCAACGACCTTCATGTCCTCCTTCACCACATCCATGAATCGTCTCTTTGGTCTTCCTCTAGGCCTTCTGCCTGGTAGTTCCAGCCTCAGCATCCTATTACCAATATACTCACTACCCCTCCTCTGTACATGTCCAAACCATCTCAATCTGGCCTCTCTGACTTTGTCTCCAAAACGTCTGACATGTGCTGTCCCTCTGATGTGCTCAATCCTAATCCTATCCATCCTCGTTACTCCCAAAGAGAACCTCAACATTTTCATCTCTGCTACCTCCAGCTCTGCCTCCTGTCTTTTCCCCCACTTCTGGGCCACTGTTTCTAAATCATACACTATCGTTGGCCTCAACACCGTCTTGTACACTTTTCCTTTCATTTTTGCCGATACCCTCCTATCACACATCACACCGGACACTTTCTCCAACCATTCCAACCAGCCTGCACACGCTTCTTGACCTCTTTTCCACACTCTCCATTGCTCTGGATTGTTGAGCCTAAGTACTTAAAATCCTCCACCTTTCTTATCTCTGCTCCCTGTAATCTCACTGTAGTTGCCACAACTCTGCACGTCTCCCTTGTTCTTAAAAATGGGCACCAGCACACTTCTCCTCCATTCCTCTGGCATCCTCTCACTCTCTAAGACCTTGTAAAATGTTCTTGTCAGAAAATCTACTGCTACCTCTCCTAGACACTTCCATACCTCCACCGATGTGTCATCAGGGCCAACTGCCTTTCCATTCTTCATCCTCTTCAATGCCCTCCTCACTTCACCCTTACTAATCTTTGCTACTTCCTGGTCCTCAACAGTCACCTCTTCTACTCTTTTTTCTTTCTCATTTTCCTCATTCATCAGCTTTTAAAAGTAGTATTAAGTGAACGAAAAAAATTTAACCAGCCTGTTTTTATAGTGAAGTAGTGAGGCCGACTGAAATAACAACCAACATGATGAGAAATAGGATTATTCCTACAAAACTTAATTGAAAATTGTTCAGACTATTACTGCAACATTCACACTGACGATGAGCAACACTAACCATACAGAACATGGACAAAGTGAACAAATTTCATTATCTTCTCCTATAGTCTCACATCTGTGAAATCTCATAGTAATAGTGTGAGTGTTTAATTAGCATCTATCACCCAATGACAGCGTGTTGAGTAAGATCCAGGAATCCCATGAGTTTCCTCCATGACAAACAGCACATCTGAGGAACTGATTGTCACCTTCAAATCTAAATAGTACCCCAGTACAATAATATCCAAATATTACCAACTGTAAAAAACCCTGGGTTCAGCAACAAATGCACACCAGTGTGTCCTAGCCACTGATATATTACAGTAAACAACAAAAGTACATTATTCAGAATAATTCACACTGTTGGGCATCTCACATGGACTTAAAGTCAGGGGTCTTAATAGACTTGAAGCTGTATTAAATTGAGGCAAGTTTACATGTCTTTCATAGAGGAACTTTAGAGCATAGCACCATCGGCATGGGACGTACACATCGACGGCTGTCTTCTGCCTGTCCATACATACATCATCAATCAAAGGTTTGGACACACCTCAGATTTTATTAGAATGAGTGACTGTGCCCAAACTTTTAACTAGTAATGTGACTTGATGCTCATTGGCACTGCTATACATATGGAGGTTCTTCAGAATGCTTCCCCTCCATCATAATTGCAAGAATACACAGAGTTCCTTTAGATTACTCCAAGAACTGAGCTGTATGCATATATTCACACTGCATGTAGTATAGAGACAGCATATTTTTCTAAATTAAGCATTAAACTCTGTCGGAAAATGGAATATGAACTCACTAATCAGATAATTAAACAAGACAGAAAATATAAATGAAGTCAGAAATTAGCAAGTGAAATATAGTGAACAGAAAACTCAGTTTTAATTTTCCTTCTTTCACTTCAGAATCAGGGGGATGCAGGGGATATTTACTAATTTATTACACCCTTAATGGAGCCAGCCAACTTTTATAACAATATCCCTCAACACCTATCAGGAGGTCCACCATTAGCTTGTGCCTACACTGACATCAGACACATTCAAGCCTTGTGATGTCTTGTGAGGCAGGAAAATACATCTTTATGATGAATGCATACCAGTGCTGTCCAAGGGTGCTTTGAGAAAATGTATTTTGTGAGGCTACACACTGAATCCTGCTGCTCTGAAAATTCTGAAAAACCACCCAATGATCCTAGGTAACTTGACTAAAGGTGTCAAATCTCTGCCATCATTTTAGATATCAGATCTGCCCAAGAAGGAAGATGTGGGTATTCATATTCACATGTTGCCACAAATATGATTAGGAGACTACTTCCTAAATATTCTAAAACATTGGTGTCATAGCCTCAACAAATTTATGCTGCTTTTCAAATTCACCACACTTCCAGTAACCAACACCATTCTCAGTTGCATGACTTCATACACACTATCACCTGCTTACACCGAACTCGCTAGGTGCCAACTACTGTGTATGCATATATACTGTGTATGCATATATGCCCACTGTTTGTATGTGTGTGTGTGTGTGTGTGTGTGTGTGTATGTGTGTGAGAGAGAGAGAGAGAGAGAGAGAGAGAGAGAATAGGCAAATTTTCCTTGCAGGGTAAATATACTTTATCAAAATACTGTATCTTAATTTGTAGATACTTATATAGTGTGGCTCCTTGAAGGTGAAAATATATTTTTTTTGTCTTTGAAATACAATACTGTATTGATCCCATAAGGGAAATTATTGCTTCCGCCTTTCACCCATCCAAAGTGAACACACACAGACACACCAAGCAGTTAAATGCTTTACTCATCGGAATGTCAGCCATTTATGCACAGGAAAGGAAGGTGCAGCTCACTCCCCCACATTGTTCCTGCTGGTTCAGGAATCGAACCAGCGACCTTTCAGTCCCAAAGCTGCGTCTCTTACCATTAGGCTACAGCTGCCCCATAAATAAAATAAACCAATAAATCTGCTTTGAAATAAATGAAGAAAAGGTTTACATTGATTTTTCTGTTCAGCACTTTTCACTCACTGACTTCTGCCTATATTGAATGGCTTGGTATTTTATTTATCTGTTTAACAAGTTTTGGTTTGGACCTAATACTTTAATACTCCTAAAATATACTAGAAGGGTGCAGACTGCCTAAATCATGTCAAATATGGGCACCGCCTTATTTCCATATCCCCGAATACCCCCATTTCACTGGAGCACGGCAGACTTACGGAAGCAAAAATGTTGTCATTCGCAAACGTTCCACAATTATTCTCTCATCTTCCGTGTCATTCCGTATGATTCCGTATGTGTTCCTCCACTTCCGGCAGACCAAAATCTTCTGTGAACGTTTACGTAAAAAATTTCCATGAGTGTGCCCCTTAGTTCCATAGTCTTTCCATAAACATTCCGTCATTTCCACAAATGATTTGTAATCTTTCCTTTTATAGCGCAAGTGTTCCGTAGGTTATCCGCAAGTGTTCCCTCCTCTTCCGTATGGTCAAAAGTGGCTATTGAACAGTCCTGTTCATCTACAGATTCTCACGGAATACTCACGGAAGGCACGGAATACATACGGAACAATAAAGAAACACTGCGGAACATCCATGAACATTACACGGAACAAAGTGGAATGGTAAAGGAATACATACGGAACGTTTACGGAATAGTTAAGGATAGCATGGAGGAGTTACGGAACACTCAGGGAACTCACTTCGACTATAAATACAGGCGTGAACGACAATGAGCCATTCATTTTGAGAGACGCTACAATGCTGAAAGCCAAGAAGAAGACAACCACCAAAAGGCCATGGTCTCCAACAGCCGAAAAACCATTGGAATAGCCTTCTCAAGAAGCCAAGGTCGACGCCGAGTCAGATGTCGCTTCTGATATCGCCACTGGCCCAAGCAAGAAGGCTCGAGTGTATATCAAGCTGAACAACAATGAGGAGCAGCTCATGGTAGAGTTCATCCAAGCAAATGAGTGCCTTTATAACAAAAAACTCTGATCTGATACACACAACACAAGGCTAAGCTTAGGGCTGATCAGGCTTTGCGAATGGGGAAGACCAACGAGGAGCTGAAGCAGTGGTTCCAGAGTGTGCAGATGAGGCTGAGAAAACTGAGACGTTGGAAGTCAGGGCAAGCTGACATGAACATGTCTCAAAGGGACCAGTGGATATATGACAGCTTTAGCTTCCTATGTCCACACATTGTCGAGGTACAGCAGAGGAACATTGTCTCTCTGAAGGCAAAGATTGCTGCTGCAGCTGGCTCCGGCAGTTCCACGCCCACCACCACTGGAGAACCTGCACTGCCATCAACCTCAGTGGGTGCAGAGGAAATTGCAGCTATCGACCTCCAGCTAGCAGAAGAGGCCACCCATCATCCCCCACGACACAACGTCTGTCACCACAGCATGCAGGTCCACCTTGGCAAGGTCCAGCCTTGATGACAGAGCTGACCGGATTCTCACAGCAGCTGAAAATCTGGTGAGACAGAGAAGGGAAGTACTGACGGCCAATGAGTCAGATAGGGCGAGTTTCACCAGTTGGGTGGCAGCTGTCCTGAAGAATCTCCCAAAACCTGTGTACAGGCATTCCAAGCTGAAGATTCAAGAACTGCTGAATGACTGCTTGGACAGAGCTGAGGCCATGGAGATGCAGCCACAGGAACAACCACCTCCTACGCAGCAGCAGTCGCAGCACCTCCAGCCTCAACAGTATTTGCAGCAACACCATCAGCAGCTTCCTCAGCCAGCATCAACCACCACCTCTGCACCACCAGTGGCATCAGCAGCATTAATGGCTGCCCCCACTGACGCAGTGGACCACGCAGCTGTCTGGTCCACCCATGCCTGTTTGGGGACCTCAAGACGCAAGATGGGCAACACAACCGTGCCCACAACAATCGACGTTGTCTGCTGGAGAGCAGCAACAACAACCCAGCAGACCAGTCAGTTGCCCTCCGGTTACATGCACATCAACACCTGCAACCACCCCTACGGCTAGAGACACAAGTGGAAGTGAACCCAGCCTGTTCAACATTTCCAGTGTGCTCAGGCAGTGTTGTGATGACTTGGAGGATTCAAACTCCACCACTGAACCGTGAGACTTTTGTGTTTTGATTTCAATTTATTTAATTATTTCAATTCATTTACTTTATTTTTTTCTGTTTTCTGTTCATATAATAAAGTTTTGAAGTTATAATCACTGTGGTTTTGACTTGTGTGCATTTTTGTAGTTTGGAATGATTTATTGAAGGTGCAAATAAAAGGAACATATTGACACTAGGCAGGAATAAAACAAAGTTAAAATTTTAAAAAGACTTTAATACAAACAAGAGTCAATACAAACCACGCAATTATATCAACAACAACAGAAACCAGCATATAATATGGTAGTTCAATGAAGGACCAATTGTTTATTGTCAGACTTTCTCCTGGCTGTTGGCATACGGCTGCCAAGAGATTTTTTCCAACTTCACTGTTGAAGTAGAGCTTCAGGTACTCTCTCTGTATCTTGGCCTCTATAGTGTCTCAGTTGGGACACACCACATGTTCCAAGTTATGCATATTAGCAGCTTCACACCACTGTCCTGGAATAATGTTGTGGTCATCGTCTTCTCGGTCTAAAACTACAATCTGGGTGACAGTGTATCTCATGCTCATGATGTTGTGAAGACAGACAGCAGCTTCGACCATAACTCTGACTACATCTGGTCCTTGTTGCAGTGTAGACAGTAGGAACTGTCAGTGATTGGCCAAGATGTCAAACAGATTCTCAACCACTCGACATGCTCTGGATAGTTGTAGGCCAGTTCTTCCTCTGTCAGGGCTCGCCTGGAATATGGCTTCATGAGGTACTTCCTGAGAGCAAAAGCATTGGTACCATCAATGAAGTATGGCATGTCAGTGTCATCTTGGGGCAGAGGCTCTGGTGTGGGGAAGTTGATGGTGCCATCTTCGATGCACTCTCTGAGCTCCAAGGCGTTGAATATCTGGGTATCAGACATGTGGCCCATGCCATTGATGTCTATCCATAGGAACCTGTAGTTGTCATCTACCAGTGCTAGCAGAACAATGGAGAAAAATCCCTTGTAGTTGTGGTAAAGGCTTCCAGAAGATCGCGGTTTTCTAATGGCGACGTGTTTCGCATCCACGGCTCCAACGGCATGAGGCAGGTTCCATTTTTCCTGGAAATCCCAGCTGACTGATTTCCATTCCTGCATAGTATGTGGACACTGTATGACCTATTTGTAGTGGTCGATGATGGCCTGACAGACCTCTGGTAGAAAACATGTGATGGTATGACGAGATAGCCTGAAGTTGAAGGCCAGAGTAGGATACTTGTTGCCCGAGGCCAGATGACGCATGGTGACAGCTAGTTTTAAACCAGGATTGAGTGTGCTTCTGAAGTTAGTATCCTTCTTTGTCAGTCGAAGAGCCAAAACCATCAGCAACTTGTCGAACAGTTCAGGTGGGACTCGGAGATAATTGAAGGAGGACTGCTTGTCTTCGATATGGAGCTCCTCCATAAGGTTGTCATAGTTCCCAAGGCCAATTCTTTGTTCCACCCTCAGCCATGCACGTACCCAGAAGCGTTTGGATGTATATCTCCTTTTTTTCTCGTCCTCTTTGGTCGTCTCGTTGCATTTTGGTGTATTCATGAAGCAACAGCAGCGTGTGGACCAGTTCCAAGTCAGCCATTTCACTATCCTTGGGAGAGCTTCTTGGTGTTTCTAGTACGTGTTCGCTTGGCAAAATGAGCTTCCCTGGTAGGATCCGTGAATTTATAGGTGGAATCAGAAGCAAATCCTTTGATCTTTGCCGATTTTTCTGTATTGAAACATGGTCACTCCGGATATTTCTCAGTCATTCCGTGTTGAATGTAAATGTTCCGCTTTCATTCCATGTGTTTCCTCAATCATTCCGAAGCTCTTCCTTCTGAAATGGAGTACAGTAGGCCCTTGACCATTCGTGGTTTTTCACCCACAGTTTGAGTATTCACTGACTGCCGAGCAACCCGCACGTGATTCAAATTCATCCAATGGCTGACCTCCTTTCTCCTGATTGCTTGAGCTGATGTCCCACTCCTTTTTTCTCATTCGAGCACAAGTTCTCAATTAGCCTTTTTTTTGTGTGTGTGTTTTAATTGCCAGTTAAGCTCTATGATACCACTCAAATGCTATGCGTCTTCTCTGGCTAAGCGATAGAAAACGCTGGATGTCTCTTCTGAAGAAATAAGACTTTCTCCTGAGAAATGACGGTTTTCTCTGAACTGTTGTGTTAAAATAATCTTTTTCAGTTATTATTCCAGTACAGTACCTAAGTTCATGTTTATGCATGAGATTTTATGTTCTATAGCCTGTTCAACAAATGATACCAAAAGGATAAACTTTATTACAGTACTCTTCATGTCCTTTTACATTGAACTTGGAGTGACGTCTCCAAGATGGCGCTACCCAGAGAGTGACGTCGTGGCGTTCTCAGACTCATATTGTTTCTTTGTTCGTTTTAAATGTTTTATTTGTTGTTTTGTTCATGTTTTGCACTATGCTCGTCTACGACTGGTCAACTCTACTACAGCTATAAGATTAAAGTATCTTCGGACGTGTATAACTAAGCAGAGTTAACATGCTACTAGCGGACATAACATGCTATTAGCAGAGCTCACATGCTATGGTTCGTTTTAATTTGTTTTATTTGTTGTTTTGTTTGTTCATGTTTTGCACTATGCTCGTCTACGACCGGTTGACTCTACTACAGCTAAAAGATGGGAGTATCTTCGGGCGTGTATAACTAAGCAGAGCTAACATGCTATTAGCGGAGCTCACATGCTATGATTCGGTTTAATTTGTTTCATTTGTTGTTTTGTTTGTTCATGTTTTGCACTATGCTCGTCTATGACCGGTCAACTCTACTACAGCTATAAGATCGGAGTATCTTCGGGTGTGTATAACTCTAGCAGAGATAACATGCTCTGGTAGGCAGCGAGCCGCATCCCAGCTAACAAAGAAGCCCAGGCAGGAAGGGGCCGAACGACTACGCCGGCGCTTGGGATTGCAGGGAATGAAGGCCGTGTAGCCGGCTGGTATAATTGCCTTATCGGGTGTATTCTCCTCGAGCCATGTTTCACAGAAACACAGTCCTGTAGATCCCTCTGCGCTGCAATCTGAGCATGACGCTCGTCCATCTTGTTTCGAAGGGACTGAACATTTTAAAGCAGTATGGCCGGAAGTGCTTACCAAGCCCCGGAGAATCTGAGAACTCCGCCTGAGCTTAATGATAGCATAGCATAGCATAGCATAGCGGCTAAAGATAGAAGTTGTTGCGTGCTTAGTTGCCCGAAGCTGAAGCTGCTCATAGTAGTAGGGTCGACCGGTCATAGACGAGCATAGTGCAAAACATGAACAAACAAATAAAACAATTTAAAATGAACAAAGAAACAATTTGACTTATCCGAAAATCTTCCTTTGCAATCTATGGCTACCCATACTTGTTCCGCAGTTAATCCGTGTGCTTTTCCGTATTTATTCCTAAATTGTACCGTAGTCTGTTCCGTACATGCGGTGAATGTTCCGAAAGTGTTGTACAATTTTCCGTATGTAACACCAGCTTAGTATAGCTGTGCTAGATTATATGCTAGGTTCAAGAGGAGTAGAATGAATTATAGAGCTTTAAAGTTGAACAGCCGGCAGATTTATTACAATTTCACAATAGCACAAGAAATAGTGCAACAATGTGTAGAGCGCTCTTTACAAAATAAAAATAAAAATAAAATAGGCTTAGAGTCTCTGAGGTTCGAACCCTTAAGGTTTGATTTGTGTGAGTTCGGGAGTCTTTTCCAGGATTGTGATCCATTTGGGATGAAGGTGTTTTTATTTGTTCTTATCTGGGATCCTGTGATTTGAAGTGGTTGGGTCTGTAGATCCACTCTCGCATTCAGAGAGCAGTTGGCCACACTGCTTCTGGATCCGCCAAGAGTTCTCACTGGGTTTAGCTCGCCATCCGTGTCCGAAACCAGCTTCAAGATCAGATCCAGGTCCACTAAAAAACCAGTCTGCACATGCAGTACAGACACAATGAATAAAATATTTCTTAACAGTAGTTTCTAAATAAAATGAGATCTCATAAAATGTTCAAATTATTTTACATTGCTGTTTTAACACTGGTTTTACTTCCATGAATTCAAAATGTATTGCTATGTAGCATAACAAACAACCACAATATTTATTTAACCCTTTTTTCAAGACATATGAAATTAAATTATTTCAAGTTTGTAACTTAATTGTTTTTAACAACTTGTTTCTATGAAATAACACATAAATGAAATGACAAAAAATGCGTGAAAGGCACTGAATGGAATGTAATACAAAACAAAAGTGCTTATCTGAACTACTTTAGTGCATTAGCAAATGTGCTTCAGCAAAAGCATTTAGAAAAGTAAAATGTAAGGCTCATTTTGTGCACAGCACAATCTTTGTTGTGTACTCCGACTGGTTTTAGCTTTTTAGAGACAAAAAATAGTGCACACAGTTTTAAAAGTCACCATGTGTAAAGTTAGCATAGGTTTTTAAGCGAGCTTCATGTTGTAATGACTCACCGGAGTTTCCAAGAAACAAACACACTCCACCCGGTTTGATTGAGAGAGAACAAAACACATACAAGGCTCTGAAAAGTACATAAACTTATTTAAAAATTGTTAAAAGTTGACTTAAACACATTTTGGATCGTTTGACTCACTTGTGTAGCTTGTCAAGTGCTCTGTGTGTCCTGCTCTGCAGCTCTGCTGTGCTTATGATGCGTTCAAGGGGACTAGGAAAACTATAGTGCTTTCAGGGAGCGTTGGAAATTAGGGTTCTTTTCCAATAAAATTAGTAACCATGTATTTATATGGATTACACCTAGGATTTTGACCCACTTTGCGTGTAAAAATGCCGAAACTCTTCCGTAGACTGCATTTCTTGCCTTTGGCCATAATCGTTGCATTCCGTGCTCCATTCTGTGAAATAGAGGTATGACACTATCCTGTTCTCGTGTATGTGTGTGTATGTGTGATCAGCTCACATCTTTAAGTCACCTAAAGGAACTTTATGTGCTTTCACAATAATCATGGATGGGAAACAATGCAAGGTATACGTACGGGTAGACAGACAGACACTCACAGCCATCAAAATAATATTCCATACTTATGGGGCTCTGCTCACATCCTCAGAAATGTTTTGTGCACCTTCGCTTGTTCATTGCTTGATCCATTACAACTCTACCATTCTGTGGAATGACAATCAGGAACAGCAACTGTCAAAGAGAGATTTTGTTACTGTACAACCAAAAAAAAAAAAAAAAAAAGCATTGGGATTGTATAGAAAACTCATAAAAAAGGAAGCAGTGATTCCTAATTTACTCTGACTTGTGTTTCATTAGAGTAGGAATAAACCCAAGGTATTTCATGTTTTGTTGGTCAACCTAATTTTAGATTTTAATTAAAAAAAAAATACCTGTGTTTCAGACCTGTGAAACATTCCAAAAAGTTATAACAGGGACAATACGGGGCCAATAATGAAACAAAACAATTAAATAATGATATGATGTGGAACAGGGGATGTCAGCATTTGAATGCAATCACAACTTGGTCTCTGAGGAGTAAAGGACCTCTAGTTAATAAAGAAATACATGAGAAAATTATTGAAATGTTTAAAAGCAATAGAAGGCACACTGGCATTGTGGTGAGCATGTCTGCCTCACAGCAGGATCACAGCGAGGATCTTTTTGTGTGGAGTGGCACGTTCTCCCAGTGATTAAGTTGGTGTACTCCAGTTACTTTGGTTTCCTCCCACAGCCCAAAGACATGCACATTCAGCTGCTTTAAATCGCCCCTTGTTGTAAGGGTGAATGGTTGTTTGTTTGTGTGTGTGTGTGTGTGTGTGTGTGTGTGTGTGTGTGTGTGTGTGTGTGTGTGTGTGTGTGTGTGTGTGTGTGTGTGTGTGTGTGTTGTCTTTGAAATGGTCTGGCAAGCTGTTCAGAGTATATCCTACCTGTACCGGTGTCTACTTTAGCCACCCATGACCAGAAAGGATTAAGCGGTTTGACAAATGAGAGCGTGATGAATAAAAACAGCTCTCAGATATCAACACACAGTACTCCTTATACTGTCCAGAAAAAAATGGGGTCGTTTTAAAGAATCTCCTGGACATGGTTGCAAACATGGCATCGTCCTCACAGTCCCCTGGAGAGAAACACAGGGAAGGTGTAGTTAATGTGCTATAAGAAGGACTCTGTTGGAGGACATGGAGAACGTGCTGTTCTGTAAGAGGTAAATGATGAAAGGGAGAGATGTTTGTATGAGAATGCTTACTGCAAATGTTTTACTTATCATGTGATTTTAGTGTAAAGAACATCCACTGATTAGGAGAGGAGCTTCAGTGCTGATCTTATGCTACTTAACAAGGGTCCTCATTTGGGGTTTGGCTTTAACTCAAATTTGGAGTGTTTGAGTTGTTTTCTGATTTTAATTTTACACGTTTCGAGTAATAAAATAGAATTTGAAATATATTTTTGTAATTCTTTAAAGGAGTTGCATTACATTAATCTTTAACATATTAATGAGTTACTCAGATTAATTTAGTTCTCTGGCACATTTATTCTGCATATCCAGATTTAATCTTCAATAGCTAGATCCTCTTGCCAAGTTCAGTCTGTCGCACAAAAGGCCAAAGCAGGTGTTCAGTGTCTATGGAGTCTTTGAATTCAGCATATTTTTGATAAGCCTCTTTGTGAAAATCCTCTTTTACATTTTCAGTGTTGCTGCTGCATATTTTCTCCACAGTAAAAAAAAAAAAAAAAAAAAAAACTTAACAAAGTCATTAATGTGGAAAACATATAGACAAAAAACTAAACACACAAGTGGTGTTACAACTAAGTTTTGTTATTACTTGCAGAATAAAATTTGATATTTTACCAAGTGACTATTCGTGAATTTTAAAACAAGGCAGCTGAGAATGCATTCAGAGTATTTATGCATTTTTGCTACCATCAAATTTATTGTCATTATTATCTTTTTTAATTATCAAAAGATGTTCAAACTCTATTTCGAAAAAAATTGGAAAAAATCTTTTTTTAATTTTTATTTACTTAAGCCTATATTTCACTAGCAAAAGTACAAAACTATTTTTTTTTTTTTTTTTTTTTTTACTGACCAATTTAATTGTATTTTGTAAATACAAACAGAGTTAGAATTTCTCTGAAGAACATTGAATAAAGTTTGGAAAGACATGCTTGCAATTATGGTACATAATTTTTCTTTTTAAATGTAATGCTGTTATTATCCTTCTAAAATGAAAGATGGACTTCCTGATATGAGCCATTATATTTTCATTTCCTGTAACCATTTAATTAGGGTCGCGGGGAGGCTGGCGCCTATCCTAGCATACTACAGGCGAGGGCAGAGTACACCCTGGACAGCTCGCCAGGCCATCGCATGGCAGAAACATGCTGACAGCTTTGCAGCCGACTCTTGTCGAAATGGTTCTATGACATGAACTTCCACCATAGACAATGAGAGACATGGCCGGCCTTTGATAACCCAGTTAGCTGCACTGGGGGGCAGTGACAACCTGTGGTGAGTGGAGCTTGAACCCCCAACCTTAGGATCAGTGATCCAGCACCTATACCGCTAGGCCACCACTGCCCACTCGTTCCATTTCCATTTAAAATTCCAGTGCACACCTCTGTGTCAGAAATTCTGTCACACATATGGACACTGCTGCACCATCACATCATCCCAGACGGTGAATTTTACACATTCTACTGATAACACTCTAGATGGCAATTTTTTTATCTTTAGTACAGGGCACAAACATAATTTCCCCCAAAACAGCTGAAATGTGGACAGGTCTGACTGCAGCACATGGTTCCATTGTTGTTTACTCCATCTGTCATGAGGTCTGGCTCAGAGAACTCATTTGCTTTTCTGGAAGAATTGAAATGTATGGCTTTCTCCTTGAATACTACAGTTTTAAGTTGCATTTCTGGATGCAGCAGCTTTTAAGTGAGAACATTTTTACAGGGTATTTTGATCTTCTTCTTCTTCTTTTCCTTTTGGCTGTTCCCTTCAGGGGTCGCCACAGCAAATGATCTGCCTCCATCTCACCCTATCCTCTGCATCTTCTACTCTTACTCCAACAACCTTCATGTCCGCCTTCACCACATCCATAAATTTTCTCTTTGGTCTTCCTCTGGGCCTTCTGCCTGGCAGTTCCAACCTCAGCATCCTACTACCAATATACTCACTATCCCTCCTCTGTCCATGTCCAAACCATCTCAATCTAGCCTCTCTGACTTTGTCTCCAAAACATCGAACATGTACTGTCCCTCTGATGTACTCATCCCAAATCCTATCCATCCTCGTTACTCCCAAAGAGAACCTCAACATTTTCATCTCTGCTACCTCCAACTCTGACTCCTATCTTTTCCCCAGGGCCACTGTCTCTAAACCATACAACATCGCTGGCCTCGTCACCGTCTTGTACAATTTTCACTTCATTCTTGCCGATACTCTCCTATCACACATCACACCGGACACTTTTCTCCAACCATTCCAACCTGCCTGCACACGCTTCTTCACCTCTTTTCCACACTCTCCATTCCTCTGGATTGATGAGCCGAAGTACTTAAAATCATCCACCTTCTTTATCTCTGCCCCCTGTAACCTCACCGTTCCTCTTGGGTCCCATGTATTCTGTTTTACTGAGACTAACCTTCATTCCCCTCCTTTCCAGGGCATACCTCCACCTCTCTAGATTTTCCTCCACTTGTCCTCTGCTCTCACTACAGACCACAATGTCATCTGCAAACATCATAGTCCATGGAGATTCTTGTCTAACCTCATCTGTCAGCCTGTCCATCACCATAGCAAACAAGAAGGGGCTGACAGCTGAACCTTGATGCAGTCCCACCTCCACCTTGAACTCTTCTGTCACACTGACAGCACACCTCACCACTGTCTTACATCTCTCATACATGTCCTGCACCACTCTAACATACTTCTCTGCCACTCCAGACTTCCTCATACAATACCACAGTTCTTCTCTTGGCACCCTGTCATATGCTTTCTCCAGATCCACAAAGGCACAATGCATCTCCTTCTGACCTTCTCTGTACTTCTCTATTAACATCCTCAAAGCAAACACTGCATCTGTGGTGCTCTTTCTTGGCATGAAACCAAACTGTTGTTCACAAATGCTGACCTCTGCCCTTAGTCTAGCTTCCACCATTCTTTCCCATCACTTCATTGTATGGCTCATCAACTTTATCCCTCTGTAGTTGCCACAACTCTGCACATCTCCCTTGTTCTTAAAAATGGGCACAAGCACACTTCTCCTCCATTCCTCCGGCATCTGCTCACTTTCTAAGACCTTGTTGAATATTCTTGTCAGAAAATCTACTGCTACCTCCCCTAGACACTTCCATACCTCAACTAGTATGTCATCAGGACCAACTGCCTTTCCACTCTTCATCCTCTTCAATGCCCTCCTCATTTCACCCTGACTAATCTTTGCTACTTCCTGGTCCTCAACGATCACCCCTTCTACTCTTTTTTCTCTCTCATTTTCCTCATTGATCAGCTCTCCAAAGTACTCTTTCCATCTTCCCAGCACACTTCTGTCATCAGTCAATACATTTCCCTCTCTGTCCTTAATCACTCTAACTTGCTTTCTTTCCCATCTCTATTTCTCTGCTGTGCTAACCTGTATAAATCACTTTCTCCTTCCTTACTGTCCAACCTATCATACAAGTCATCATACGCCCTCTGTTTGGCCTTTGATACCGCTACCTTCACCTAACGCTGTGTCTCCCTGTACTCCTGTTTATTCTCTTCGATCCTCTCTATGTCCCACTTCTTCTTAGCTAACCTCTTATTTTGTACACACTCCTGCACTTCCTCATTCCACCACCAAGTTTCCTTATCTACTTTTCTTCCAGAGGACACACCAAGTACTCTCCTACCCGTCTCCCTGATCACATTGGCTGTGGTTGTCCAGTCATCTGGAAGCACTTCCTGACTACCCAAAGCCTGTTTCAACTCCTCCTTGAAGACAACATGACACTCTTCCCTTTTCAGCTTCCACCACTTAGTCTTCTGCTCTGCCTTTGCCTTTTTCACCTTCCTCACCATCAGCGTCATCCTGCACACCACCATCCTATGCTGTTTGGCAACACTTTCACCCACTACTACTTTGCAGTCACTGACTTCCTTCAAATTACATCGCCTACACAAGATGTAGTCTACCTGTGTGCTCTTACCTCCGCTTTCATAAGTCACCCTATGCTCCTGTTTCTTCTTGAAGAAAGTATTCACCACAGCCATTTCCATCCTTTTTGCAAAATCGATCAACATCTGTCCTTCTGTGTTCCTGTCCTGGATACCAAACCTGCCCATCACTTCCTCGTCCCCTCTGTTGCCTGCACCAACATATCCATTGAAGTCTGCACCAATGCAGACTTCAAAATCGGTCTCTTGTTCTTCCAGCCATCTGTGTGTGAACAGTTGGAAAATATTCAGTTGGAACCAAGGGTGAACAGAGAACAGAGTTTAAAAGTTGTGTGCGCCTGTGCTAATATTGTAATGTGGATGAGACAAAATTCTCCGATTAGGTAGCAGGAAGTCAGGCTTTCAAACAGTAATACGAAATAAACCCTTCAGATTCTATACTCAAGGGCATAGGCTGGTCTGGCCATGGGGGGTGCATATCTTGGTTGACCAGAACTCGAGTCCCAGGGGCTATAATTTTATTTATTATGTTACTAAGCACTTTGGGGGAACCAGGTACACCCATGGGAAGAATTATAAACTTTAAAAAATGGCTGTCTATACAGGGGTGAACTGCAATCCAATATTATAGTTCAACCAAAAACGTTCTCAAATATATTTCAAACTACATCTGCAAGTACATGTGCTAAATACATTTATAAATTGAGCTAAAGTTATTTATCTATTCAAAGGCACAAAGAAATATTCATACATATTTACAGCACAAAGACATACTATTAATTTTATAAAACTACTGATCATTAGGCTGCAGATACAGGCTGGATGGCTTATGATTATTTTAGCCATTCATTCTCTGTAAATCAATGGCTGCAAAGTCATCAGCGTGTTTCTGTCCCTTGCTAAAAAGGGTTGTGACAGGAAGGGCATCCGACGTAAAAACCTCTTCCAAATCAAAACGGGCGAATCAGATGATTCGCTGTGGTGACTCCCGAGTAAAAGGGAAAAAGCCGAAAGGAAGACAGACAGACATTCTCTGTGAATCAATGTTTGTGTTCTAACACATGTGCAGGAAGCGGAAGCGGTACTAACAAACTGTGCTTGATTCTCACACTCGCACTTTGTTTGATTGACAGTGTTCAGCTATTATTGCTCACTGATAATATGTGAGGCACTCCACTGAAATAAGCACCTGTCGTTGATTGTTGCTTGGTCAGCTTGGGCTGGTTTCCGGTTTACTGCATGCTGAATTTATCTCTGAATTTCTCTTCAGTAACAGTCATTGAGTTTATTTATAAGATTGTGAATACACAGAATTTCTTGTCCAGCGGATCTGAACGCCTGCTGGGGGGGGGGGTTGCACATGCACCCCGCCACCCTACACCCTTGATCCATAATTATGATTGTAGACCTTATTACACATTGTTTAGTTCACACTCTCCACAAAATTTTCAGTTAATAGTTCTCCAATTCAGTTTATGTTACGATCCATCAGGGCCATATCTGGGCTCAGCATGAAAAATAAGGTCAAAAGCTCAGACATCTAAAAGGAATTCAGACTTCAGGTGAGGGGGTGGGGTTTCATTCTGAACAAGTTACTTGTCTACGACAGGATTAACACTGACAAAAAAGTCCATTAACACATAATGTTGCAATTCATAATTCATTATACCCATGTGCAATTCAAAGAGTGTCCACATAAGAACTGGAGCGAAAATTGATCCAGGTTTAGTGGCATGTGAATTTCCTGGCAACACACATTAATCTTATTTGTGGCCAGTGCTGATTGCCTTACAAATATCTCCAAATCAAACTTTAAACAATGAACAGAGAGTTCTCTACAGGAGGTATCAACCCAAAGCAGTATATTCTTATTTTAGAATTAAACAGCTTAGATTATCCATTCATTCTTTTTTTTTTTGTGACCGCTTAATCCTAGAAACCAGATTCCAAAAAGGTTGACAATATACAAATTGTGAATTAAAAACTGAATGCAATGATCTGGAAGTGCTATATATAGGAAAATGAGAGAGAAAAAAGAGTAGAAGGGGTGACCATTGAGGACCAGGAAGTAGCAAAGATTAGTAAGGGTGAAGGGAGGAGGGCATTGAAGAGGATGAAGAGTGGAAAAGCAGCTGGTCCTGATGACATACTGGTGGAGCTATGGAAGTGTCTAGGAGAGGTAGCAGTAGATTTCCTGACAAGAACATTCAACAAGGTCTTAGAGAATGTGCAGATGCCAGAGGAATAGAGGAGAAGTGTGCTTGTGCTCATTTTTACGAACAAGGGAGATGTGCAGAGTTGTGGCAACTACAGAGGGATAAAGTTGATGAGCCATACCATGAAGTTATGGGAAAGAATAAAGGAAGTTAGACTAAGGGCAGAGGTCAGCATCTGTGAAAAACAGTTTGGTTTCATGCCAAGAAAGAGCACCACAGATGCAGTGTTTGCCTTGAGGATGTTAATACAGAAGTACAGAGAAGGCCAGAAAGAGCTGCATTGTGCCTTTGTGGATCTGGAGAAAGCATATGACAGGGTGCCGAGAGAGAAATTGTAATATTGCATAATGAGGAATTCTGGAGTGGCAGAGAAGTATGTTAGAGTGGTGCAGGATATGTATGAGAGATGTAAGACAGTGGTGAGGTGTGCTGTCGGTGTGACAGAAGAGTTCAAGGTGGCGGTGGGACTGCATCAAGGGTCAGCTCTGAGCCCCTTCTTGTTTGCTATGGTTAAGAACAGGCTGACAGACGAGGTTAGACAAGAATCTCCATAAAGTATGATGTTTGCAGATGACATTGTGATCTGTAGTGAGAGCAGAGAACAAGTGGAGGAAAATCTAGAGAGGTGGAGGTATGCCCTGGAAAGGAGGAGAATGAAGGTTAGCCTCAGTAAAACAGAATACATGTGTATGAACGACAAGGACACAGGAGGAACGGTGAGGTTACAGGGAGCAGAGATAAGGAAGGTGGAGGATTTTAAGTACTTAGGCTCAACAATCCAGAGCAATGGAGAGTGTTTAAAAGAGGTGAAGAAGCGTGTGCAGGCAGGTTGGAATGATTGGAGAAAAGTATCCGGTGTGATGTGTGATAGGAGGGTATCGGCAAGAATGAAAGGAAAAGTGTACAAGACAGTGACGAGGCCAGCGATGTTGTATGGTTTAGAAACATTGGCACTGGGGAAAGGACAGGAGGCAGAGTTGGAGGTAGCAGAGATGAAAATGTTGAGGTTCTCTTTGGGAGTAACGAGGATGGATAGGATCAGGAATGAGCACATCAGAGGGACAGTACATGTTACAGGTTTAGGAGGCAAAGTCAGAGAGGCTAAATTGAGATGGTTTGGACATGTACAGAGGAGGGATATATATATATTGGTAGTAGGATGCTGAGGTTGGAACGACCAGGCAGAAGGCAGTCTAGCAACAAACTGGATTCCAAAAAACTGAATGCAGTGATGTGGAAGTGCCAAATTTCAATATTTAATTCCAAATAAAACATCGATGGCAGGGTCAAAAGTTGAAATTGAGAAAATGTATCATTTTAAGGGAAAATTGTGTTTATTTTAAATTTCATGGTGTCACCAAATCTAAAAAAGTTGGGACAGGTAGCAATAAGAAGTTGGAAAAGTCAATCCACTGTGCCATTCGCCGTTGCCAGCTGAAACGCTACAGTACAAAGAAGAAGCCATTCCTCAGCAAGAGCCAGAAGTGCGGGCATTTCCTCTGGCCAGGAGTCATTTAAAATTGAGTGTGGCAAAGTGAAAAACTGTTCTGTGGTCAGACGAATCATATTTCGAAGTTCTTTATGAAAAAAAGGGGACGCCATGCCATCTGGACTAAAGAGGACAAGGACAAACCAAGTTGTTCACAGCGCTGAGTTCAGGAGCCTGCATCTCTAATCTTACGGGGTTGCATGAGTGTGTGTGGCTTTGGCAGCTTGCACATCTGGAAAGACACTGTCAATGCAGAAAGGTATATCCAGGGTCTCGAACAAAGTATGCTCCCATTCGGACGTTGCCTTTTTGAGAGAAAACCTTGCATTTTTCAACATGATAATGCCAGACCTCGTGGAACATTAATTACAACATCATGGCTGCGAAGAAAAAGGATCCGGGTATTGAAATTGCCAGCCTGCAGTCCAGATATTTCACCTATATTTGGTGCATCATAAAGAGGAAGCTGCAACAAAGAAAGCCCAAGACAGTTTGATTGATTGATTGATTGATTGACTGATTTTATTTGATTTTATCATTCGCCAATAATACTCATATGCAATATATCAGTCAATAATAATTTATACCATACAATAGTTTATAATTTTGGGTTTCTTAGATGGCCTAAAAAGCAAACATTATTTGTACAAAACTTCCACTAGTATATTACTAATAAATAAATGTTATTAATATACAATTTTATATGCAAATCATAAAACTGAATATCATAAAAACAAATTTCATACTGGAACGGTCGAGTCCCAGATTAACAACGACTGCCATCAGTGTTGTTAACCAACAGGGTGCTATTGAAAATTGGACTACTGTTGGTCGAAGAAGGTGAGGCAGGAGGCGTGGCCATAGGCTGAGAGAGAAAAGGAAAGGCATGAGTCCAGGACTGAGAGACTCCTTCAACATCATCATCATCTTCTTCTTCTTCTGCTTAATCTGGGTTCGAGTTGTACTGGAAGCAGACTAAGCAGTGAAGTTCAGACGTACCTCTTCCTCCAGCTCTTCTGGGGATGGACACCAAGGTGTTCTCAGACCAGCCATAGTCCCTTCAGCATGTTCTGCTACCCCAATATATCTTCCCACTTGGACATGTCCGAAACACCTAATCAGGGAGGTGTTGTAATCAGGGCGTTCTAATCAGATGCCCAAGCCACCCCAACTGGCACCTCTTAGCACAGATTAGCAGCAGTTTTGCTTCGAGCTCCTCCCATATGGCTGAGCTTCTCACCCCGTCTCTATGAGAGACCCTGCCGATATGCAAAGGAGGCTCTTTTCAGCGGCTTGTATCAGAGATCTTGCTCTTTCGGTCACTGATAACTTGAGAGCTTTGCCTTCCAGCTCAGCTCCATATTCATTGCCGCTTTACAGCAGAGGCATATAAATCTTCTTGACCCAAATATCTAACACTTAGATTCATCTATTTATAGCACATTTCCTCTCAGTCTTCCTCTGTCCAGTGTCTGTGTTCTGCTGCCCGTCTTAAGTTTTAACTGGTCCAGTCTCAGGCATTGAGTTTTCTTTGTAACTCCATGAGTCGTCTCCTCAGTTTACACTGTTCTGTGGAGGGAGTATTACAAACCATTGTATGAATAGCAATCAGTGATTAGCGGCATCTGTCAATCAGCAGTTTCTTTATCACTGACATGTACTGATTTTGCGGGGCTGCTGGCTGCTCTTTGGTTCTGGTGTGGGTGCAGCTTTAGAGTAGCCAGTTGCCCAAATGTACATGTCTTTAAACTGTGAGAGTTACTTGGAGCACCCAGAAGAAATGCACATAAATATGAGGACCACATGCAGAGTGAGTTAGATGAAATGATGCAGAGTACCCTCAGAGGTGAAAGAGTGGTCATTGGTGCAAACTTCAATGGACATGTTGGTGCAGGCAACAGAGGGGACGAAGAAGTGATGGGCAGGTTTGGTATCCAGGACAGGAACGCAGAAGGACAGATGTTGATAGATTTTGCAAAAAGGATGGAAATGGCTGTGGTGACTACTTTCTTCCAGAAGAGATAGGAGCATAGGGTGACTTATCAAAGCGGAGGTAGGAGCACACAGGTAGACTACATCTTGTGTAGGCGATGTAATAGTGGGTGAGAGTGTTGCCAAACAGCATAGGATGGTGGTGTGCAGGATGACACTGATGATGAGGAAGGTAAGGCAGAGCAGAAGACAAAGTGGTGGAAGCTGAAAAAGGAAGAGTGTCGTGTTGTCTTCAAGGAAGAGTTGAAACAGGCTTTAGGTGGTCAGGAAGTGCTTACACTTTGCTTTGTGGTCTGAAACCTGCTTGCTGAACTGGTATGAATGGGTCTATATAAGGTGTGGTCCTTGTGAGAATGATTCTCTCTAAAACTTGTATAGACAGCAGGGCAGTGATATAGGTTTATAGCTTGATGGTTCTGTGGCTGGTTTCCCTGGTTTCTGAATGGCGACAACTCTGGCATGTTTCCATATTTCAGGGTAAGTGCCTTTTTCCATGATGTCAGCCATTACTGAAGCGAGCCATTTTATTGCATAGTATCCCAGGTGTGTTATCATGTCTGGGTAGATTCCGTCGATACCAGCTGCCTTACCATTTTTGATGCATTTAATAGCCTCTGCCATTTCTTTATGTGTAATTGGAGCACTGAGGAAAAAGTCTAACAGGTTCTTTGGTTGCCATAATTGCTTTGTATTCTTGTCTAATCTGTTTTTCAAATTGCTGATTTGGTATGTGTTTTCCTCTCTCTTTTATTTCTTTAGTTATTTCATATGGAGCAATAAGGTAGGTTGATTTTGTAGAATGAGAGTCAGGGTCAAGCTTCTTGATAGCTTGCCAGGCTTGTCTGCTGGAGTGGGTGAAGTTCATATTCTCAACAACTTCCACCCATCTTTCTTTGTGACTCTCTTGTAAGGACTCAAGTAGTTCCTCTGCAGTGTTTTGATCTTGAGTCCTTTCATACTCTTCCAGAAAGTTTTGACTGCGTTCTGACCAACAGGCTTTGTGTTGTTTTCTGTATCCCCTCAGTATGTGTTTCTTCGCTGTACTCAGGATAAGTTTTGGGATTCAGTGAATGTTGTCAGTGGTGGACTTTATTCTTTGGCATGTTTTGTCAATGTCATTTTTGTAGGCTTCCCAGTCAACTTTTCTAAAGTTCCACCGTGACTTGGGTATTGTTGTAATTTTTGGGATGGTGATACCTGTGGTGATGACCGCCGGGCGATGTTGCCTATAAGGAAAGTCAATCAGGACTTCTCTTGTTGCTTGTACATTTCCCTTACTGTTTCTTGAGACAAAAACAAGATCTGGCATGTATTCTTTCTTCCAGCATACAGATTTGAGTGTGCCTTTTTCTCTAGGGTTGTAGAGAAGGGCTACATTAGAAAGCTCCGCCCACTGGCTCACCTCATTTCCTGCTTGGTCATTATTTAGATATCAACATTCATTGTGGTGGCTATTGAGGTTTCCCATGATCATTGCTGGGTGGTTTATTGCTTCAATATGGGAATTATTCCATTCCAAGCTAGGAGGTTTGTAGATGTTATGTATTTCTGTGTCTCCAAATTTAATGCATGATCTTTGTGTGCCGTTTTCTTCTGTGCTACCATCAAGGTCAATCACCTGATCTGGTTTTCTAGCAGATATAGCAATGCCATATTTTGGGTGATTTTGCCTGTTGATAACTGAATAGCTATCCCTTTACAGCAGAGGCATATAAATCTTCTTGACCCAAATATCTAACACTTAGATTCATCTATTTATAGCACATTTCCTCCCAGTCTTTCTCTGTCCAGTGTCTGTGTTCTGCTGCCCATCTTAAGCTTTTACTGGTCCAGTCTCAGGCATTGAGTTTTTCTTTGTAACTCCATGAGTCGTCTCCTCAGTTTACACTGTTCTGTGGAGGGAGTATTACACACCATTGTATGAATAGCAATCAGTGATTAGTGGCATGTGTCAATCAGCAGTTTCTTTATCACTGACATTTACTGACTTTGAACTGTGAGAGTTACTTGGAGCACCCAGAAGAAATGCACATAAATATGAGGACCACATGCAGACTTCACTTATTCATAATTATTAATTGGAATCTGGGGTCTTTTTTCACTCTATTACTGACAGAATGCCAGGTAAGTACTTCTTCTTGAAATAGTTCTTGAATCGTTTGTATCGTTTTTAGTAATTGTCACTGCTGTATAAGGAAAGTGGCTCCAGTCAAGTGCCGTTCACAGGATATGGCATGAAATTGGGAAATGGAGTTATAGCCTTTCTTGTTCTAGGTGGTGTGTGTGTGTGTGTGTGTGTAAGAGAGTTACACTCTTAATGTGTGAATTGGGGGCGGGACCCAGAAAGTATATAGTGAAGGTATCCCTGCATCAGTTTTTAGTGTGCTTTAAGTTCTATCCTGTATTTCTTCTCTCTGGTAAGGTAGGATTTTGGCATTTATATCACTGTCTATTGGTTGTTGTCACTAATATTTTCAAGTATAGGATTCTTAGCTGGTTGTGTAGTGGATAATCAGCTGTAGTTTCAGGCTTCCTTACAGTGTGACTTGGGGTGAGACCCAGAAAGTATATAATGAAGATGTCCCTGTTACAAACGTGACACTTATAGTGAATAGGAACACAGAGCATTTATTTAAACATGTCTTTTAATAGTGGTAATTCAGTAATCTTCTTGGCTTTGTTGAAGTAGAACTATCAAGCCTAAGCCTACAATAATAATAATAATAATAATAATAATAATAATAATAATGATAATGAAATGGGCTCGCAAGATGGCACTTGAGTGAAGGCAACATGAACGACAGCTCAGTTGTTATCTGCCATTATGCTTATTCTTTATGATGCCAAGCCCGTCTATGTGCGGTGGTTGATGGTTTTGGACTATTGTGTTTCATATGTGCACTATCATGGACACAAAGAATGGATTTATAACCGGATATACAACGGAAACAACATTGAGATGAACTGTTATAAAATCATCACTGAAGAATGATGTTCAGCTAGGATTACTGAATGTTCAATCAAAACAAAGATGCATATGTCAAAGATCTCTTTGACAATTATCAGCTAGATGCTCTGTTATTGAGCGAAACATGGCTGCAAGAAAAGGATGCCACCTGGTCTTTACAAAGTGCTATTAATAGAGATGGTACCTTATTCGATCACTGTGATGGAGCAAACAGCTCAGGAGGTGGTCTTGGATTAGTGTATCGAGAAAATTATAAATAGAAGAAAGTGATGAATGCCATGTGCAAATCGTTTGCGTATGCAGTCTGGAAGTTTATACTTGGTTACATATGCTTCCATATCATCGGAATTTACAGGCCTCCATACTCTAATAAACATCCAGTCACAACGAGTCAGTCCACAGATGAATTCAGAGTTCTTGGCCGACATACTCCCAACCATGAAAAATGCCATTATCATGGGTGACTTTAACATCCACATCAATGACGAGACTAGTTTTGATGCTAACATCTTCATTGTCATGGCTTCTATGGGTCTGGAACAACATGTACAGTTCGTAACATCTATTCATGGTCATGTACTTGATCATATATACACAGAAGTAGGAGGTGAGATCAAAATAACATTTTGACTGATGACGTGTTTGTATCTGATCACTGCCTTATCAGACTAACACTAAATGTTCCCAGGCAGGATATATATAGGAAGAAAATCTCGTATTGAAAGATAGCTGACATTCCTCTGGATGAGTTCAGGCAAGAAGTGAACATTCCCTTGAAAGAAGATTCTGTTTGTGAACAAATAAACTGTTCTGAAACATTGGACAAATATGCTTCTATAAAATCAAGGACAGTGGCAATCAGACACAAGAAGTCCTGGTTCACACGGGAAGTGTGAAGGGGTTCAGTGTCACAGCCACCATGAGTCTCTATTGTCATGTGTGCAGGCCACAAAACAGTGGATAAGAGTAGGACCTTTCTACCTATGCATGCAAAGACTGGATCTGGCTGATTGTACTTAAGAAACCACCAAATTGGTTCAATGGGCAAGAGGGTGGACCTAGCAAAGCATCATTGAGTGCAACCAGGGCATAGTGAGACACACAGGACACTGCTGGCCAGCCACTGTATACTGACCAATCTCCAGCTGTCTCAACTATGTTGTGCCACTGGACCTAGGTACAATTTGACAAGAGAGTGAGGCTGATGATCTGCGTTTCTATCCCTCACTTAAATCCAAGTCAAGCACAAGTCATGACTTCACCCATACTGCACAGAGAAACTGTCGCCATCATTTAGAGATGTGGTGTACTCCACAGCCTTTGAACACCTCGGACCAGCAACTCGCAAGCACCAGGATTGGTTCAATGAGAATCATGAGAAGATACAGGCACTCTTGTCAGAGAAACACCAGCCATTCAGAGCATATCAGAACAACCCTTGACACGAACAAAGAAAGATGCCTTTGCCGGTGTAAAAAGCAAGGTACAAAAGAAACTCAATGACATGCAGAACTCGTGGTACAGCAAGAAGGCTGTGCACATACAGGGCTATGCGGACAGTCATGACACCAAGTGTTTCCATGATGCCTTGAAGACTGTGCACAGATCCCAGTACACTGGCTCCTCCCTCCTCACTGTAGATGGGACACAGCTGCTGACCGAGAAGAAGCAGATTGTAGAGAGGTGGGCTGAACACTTCAACCAGGTCCTGAACCACCCTGCCACGATCAATGACAAGGCCATTGCCCGCCTACCTTATGTGGAGATCACCAGGAAGTGAAGGGGAAAATAAGCTTGATTTATGTTTATTAACACGCTGATCATTCTGTCTAATTACATGTATTAATTGTCGATGCAACCCTATGTCCTCAAAATGACCCAGTGTTATTCCTGTGAAAGGCTGACTGCATGATTAATGTGTGAAAGACATACTTTTGTGGTTTCTGTTGTCTCAGAACTTTTTTTTTTTTTTCCTTTTTTGCTCTTGTAAAACTGCAATGACATATGAAGACATTGTTCTATTGTCTGGCAGCTGTTTCTGTTCTCACTACTTCCAAGGAAATAATAATTTGTGACATTCTTTAGGGCACTATATAATATCCTCTAGACATACAAACTTTGGTGACTCATGAATAAAGATTGTGAATCTATTCTGTCTTTTCTTCACAACTAACCCCAGAGCAGCTGAGTGACACTAAAAGGTTAATCATCGAGAGGGGAGACCGCTTGTCTTAGAGTATGTGGACAAGATCGAGATTTCTCAGTCCTAACAGGAACCTCGACAATCTCCCCACAGAAGAAGTCAGAAAGGCCGTCAAGCAACTTTCTTGTGGAAAAACACCAGTATCACACACAATTCCTGCAAAAGTATACAAAGCAGGAGGACCAGCATTGATGCAGAAACTGACAGAGCTCTTCCAGTCCATGTGGAGTGAAGGGAAGGTCCCACAAGGGGTCATCAAGGGATCTCTCTTCTGTCCATACCTGGAAAGATCCTGGCCAGTGTCCTGCTCAACCGTCTCGTCCAGCATCTCGAGCAGGGCCCTCTCAGGAAGTCAGTGTGGCTTCCATGCCGAACATGGAACAGTTAACATAATATTTGCTGCACGCCGACTCCAGGAAAAATGCCAAGAGTAGCACAACGACCTCTCCGTGGCCTTTGATGATCTGAAAAAGGCTTTCGACATGGTCAGCAGGGATGGCTTATGGAAGATAATGGATAAGTTTGGCTGCCCAAGCATATTCATCATGATTGTCCAGCATTATGATGAAAGTATTGCATGATGGAGAGACAAGTCCGAGGCTTTCCCAGTGACAAACAGCATGAAACAAAGACTGTATTCTTGCCCTGATTCTCTTCAACATGGTCTTTTCAGCCATGCAGACAGATGCTTTCCATGACCGCCAGCATGGGATGCATATCAGGCACAGGACTGACAGTGGACTGTTCAACCTGAGGCGACTGCAGGCTGTTACCAAGGTGAAATAGACTGTCATCAGAGACTTATTGTTTGCTGATGACTGCCCCCTCAATGCTGGCACAGAGCAGAATATGCAGCACAAAATGGACTGCTTCTCAAGAGCCTGTGGCAATTTCGGTCTCAACAGAAGCGCCAAAATGACTGAATGAATGTACCAGCCTGTGCCATGACAACCCTACCGGGAACCACACATCACAGTGAATGGACAGGAACTCCAGGCTGTTGGCAGCTTTACCTATCTGGGCAGCACACTTTTAAGAGCGATGAACATCGATGCAGAAGTCAACAACAAGATTGCCAAGACCAGGTCTACCTTTGGAAGACTCTGTGAGAATGTGTGGAAGTGAAGAGGACTTGGCCTTACCACGAAGCTGAAGGTCTACTGTGCAGTGGTGTTCACCACCCTCCTCTACACCTGTGAGACTTGGACTGTCTACAGCAGATACACCAAACAGCTCAACCACTTTCACTTGAGCTGCCTCCGCAGACCCCTTCGCAACAAGTGGCAGGACAAAATCCCTGACACAGAAGTCCTAGAACAAGCATCCACAAACGTCATCAGAAAGCGCAGGTCAAATGGGGAGGCCACATTGTCAGAATGACAGACAAACAGCTACTGTATGGAGAGCTTTGTGAAGGCAAGCATTCAGTTGGGGAACACAATAAATACTTCAAATGCAGTCTTAAAGTGTCCCTCACAAGCATGAACATCAATGTCCGCACTTGGGAGCAGCTTGCTACCAACCACTCAGCTTGGCGAAGCAAAGTCTTCACAGGTACCCATGCAGCAGAGAAGCAACGAACTGCAGAGCTGCAGCAGAAACACACATCGTGCAAAGTTTGAACTGCCTCCACTTCCATTGCAACACCCATCCACTCCTGTCCTGTGTGTGAGCAACATTTCGGACTTGGATTGGCCTCAATAGCCATCTCCAAACCCACAGCCACGGATCACAGCTCCAATATGAAGTCATGGTCATCTTCGTCCTCGAAGGACCAACAAAAAAAGAGTGCGTGAAGTGAGGGTGTCCGGTATGGAGAAGGTGTGAGAAGGGTGGGTACTCTGAATTGTCACTTGGTGCATAAGCACGAATAACAGTCAGGACCTGTCCCCCTCCATAAGTGGAGGGACGCTACCCTTTCGTCAACTGGGGACAGAAAAGCTTGTTTATTTAAACTTGAAAGACACCATTTAAATTTTCTGTAATCTGTGCCTTTGTGTTATTTGTACTTTAATTGTGTGTGTGTGTGTGTGTGTGTGTGTGTGTGTGTATTATGCTGCTTTTTTCATCTTCGAAAGACAGGTATCTGAATTGTGCTTGCGAGTATATTTTAGTTTATACTACATAAAAATGCAGCGAACCCATTTGTTTTCTATACTATGTAATTCTAGAATGTTAATTTTTATAAAATGTTTCAATGGATAATGTTTGAATCTCAATGAAGGATGAGGGGGACGGTGGCATTGTGGTTAGCATGGCTGTCTCACAACACGAGGACCTGGGTTAGATTCAGCGTTGATCCAGCTTGGACGTTCCTGTGTGGAGTCTCTCTATGCCTGCCTAGGGTTTTTCTGTGTACTCTGGTTTCCTCCCACAACTCGAAAATATGCACAGTAGGCTAATTTGCTTTCCCGTGTGTATGTGTGTGAGGTGTGCATAAATTCGTTGTATGATGGTGGCCTGGCGAGATGTCCAGAGTATATCCTGTTCTCGACCAGAAATGGCTGAGATGGGACCCCAACCTCCAAGCAACCCTAATTATGATTAAGTGGGTCAGAAAATGACTCCAAGAAGGGTGGGTACTCTGAACTGTTATTTCGTGCATAAGCACAAATAACAGTCAAGGAACCCCCCACCACCACCACCCGGGAGTACGGCATGCCAGACCCGTTACTAGTTACTACGGGCTATTCAATCGCTATATCCGTGGAGCCAGAGTTGGGTCCATATTGGTAACAATAGGTCTAATTCGTTACTGGGGAGGGTTGCAGTCCTCTAAGGCTGTCCTTTTGTCATGGATTCTGATCATAATTTTTATGGACCAAATATCTAGGCACAGCCACGGAATTTAGGGGTTCTGTTTGGTGGCCATCGGATCTCGTCTCTGCTTTTTGTATATGACATTTGTTCTTTTGGCTTCATCAAGCCAAAACCTTCAGCTCTCACTGGAGTGATTTGCAGTCGAGTGAGTCTCAGTCAGACAAGGGTGGAATGCTCAATCCGGGTCGGGAATGAGGTCCTGCCTCAAGTACAGGAGTGGAAGATCAACAGACAAATCACTGTAGCCTCTGCTGTTAACTGAAGCCTATACCGGTCCATCATAGTGAGCAGCTCTACCATGCTGGGAGAGCTCGGAATAGAACCTCTGCTGCTCTATATTGAGAGGGGCCAGTCGAGATGACACTCGGGCATCTGCTCAGAATGCCTTCCAAACACCATGTGTGGTGTTTCGGGCACGTCCAACCAGGAAGAGACCCTGGGGTCGACCTAGAACATGCTGGAGAGACCGTCTCTATACTTGTCTGGGAATGGCTTGGTGTCCCCCAGGAAGAGCTGGAGGAAGTGGCTGGGGAGAGGGACGTCTGGACCTCATTGCTTGGGTTGCTGCCCCCACAACTCGATCCCGGAAGAAGTGGAAGATGGTGGTGGTGGTGGTGGTCATGATGGGTCAGAAAATGAATGAAAGAAGGATACTCACAGGTTTTCGTGGACTCTTGGAGCAGGTGGCACCATCATGATCATGCTTAAAAATGGGGGGGGGGATGAACCACATACCACGGTGTTTAGCATCTGTTTTATATCATGTTCTAAGAGCATTATAGAGTGCAGTTTACATACATTTGTACAGTGGTACCTCAATTTAGGGAATTAATCCGTTCCGGGAATGGTTTCATAACCTGGATTTTTCATAAGTTGAACCACATTTTACATGTAAAATGTGTGATTCGTTCCAAGGCCCCCAAAATTACCCCTAAACCCTTTAAAAATTATAAAAGCATACCTTTTTAAAGCCTCCTTCTGCTTCAATATCATACCGATGGCAGATGGGTTTGGCCATATTCCTTTGCGATATCACTCAACAGCATGCCATGAGCCTGCTTCTTCTTTTCACTCGCACTGGGAATCACACACGTGTGTGTGTGTTGACCATGTCTTCTTAGCAGACTTATCTTACAAATGTTTATGCAAGGTTAAGGAGGGGCAGTGGTGGTCTAGTGGATAGGGCGCAGGATTGCTGATCCTAAGGTTGGGGGTTCAAGGCCCCACAGGGTTGCCACTGTCCCCCCCCCCAGTGCAGCTAACTGGGTTATCAAAGGTGGGCCATGTCTCTCACTGTCTATGGTGAGAGGCATGTAAAAGAACCATTGCTGACTTTCGTAAAGAGTAGGCTGCAAAGCCATCAGTGTGTTTCTGTCCCTTGCTAAAAGGGTTGTGACAGGAAGGACATCCGACGTAAAAACCTCTGCCAAATCCAAATGTGCGAATCAAATGATTTGCTGTGGCGACTCCCAAGAAAGGGAAAAAGCCGACATGAAAAGTTTATGCAAGGTTAAAAGCCTGAGCCAAAAAATAAAGTTGCAATGAGCACACTCGAAAAACTCATGAAACAACAGTAACTCTGTCTTTTACACGAAAAGCATTATGGGTGCTCCATAATAGCCAATGGAAGGAAGCTGCATCATCCCTCCTAGCCAATGGGTGTCCAACAGGGCGGGATGTTTGGAGATGGACAATGGGAGGCCAGCGGGGCGGGACGCTGGGAGATGTAGTCAATGGGAGAGCAACTCGTGCATTGTAAGCCCAGCATACACTCATATCGTGGGGCAATTTGAAATGGATAATTAGCTTAAAGAGTACCTGTGGTGAATTAGTGTCACTAGTATTTAAAACGATCATGTACAACATCATCAGATCCTTCTAGCAGCATCAGTCTATGCACCTTGTGAAAGCACATTCGAATATTAGAACTCGAGGCATGCTCAGACATTTTGCCATTCTGATTGGCTGTTCCGGAATGATATTTAAGCAAATTCGTTGGATTGGCTGGGCTGCTTCACTGACTCCATGCATCATAACACAGGATGTTTCAGTGCCGAGTTGGACAATTATCACAGAAATCATAGAAATACATGTATTTTTATTCCTCAACCAACTGATGACAGGAAAGCAGAGTTGGCAAAAATAGTATAGTAGTAGTCGTAGTAGTCGGCAGTCGTCGGGCTTTCATGTCCATGACTAGTGCAATTGCGACAAACACTTTCTCTCGTGGCTAAAAAGCCCAATTCTAGAATGGCAGACATGGCCGCATCCACTGCACGCAAAGACGCATGCCGCTGGAACACACATTGCTTTGTTCATTTCTGCTCTTCTCTTAGCTCTCCTATCAACAGCCTCAACTTTCAGCCTTTCCTCTCCCGCCTGGTGAGCCAGACTGCACACAGACCTCCAACCACTACGATCTGCAGGATGTAGCTCCCAGTTATCTATTGGTAAGCCAGTGGCAAGCCTTACTCTCTTGCATACGTCCTTGAAACGCAGCTTAGGTCTGCCAATAGGCCTCGAACCTGATTCCAACTCGCATACAGCAATTCCTTAGGGATTCGCCCATCCTCCTCCATCCGGTACACATGACCAAGCCACCTCAATCTGTGCTGTCTTAGCAGGGTGAACATCGAGGGGGTATTGGCTCTTGCAAGTACCTCATTGTTAGAGACCTTATCTGTCCATGAGATGGAGAGGATGCGACAGAGACATTTCATATGGAAGATGTTCAAGCGCTTCTCCTGACTAGCGTAAGTAGTCCAAGACTCGCTACCAAACAATAAGGTGCTCACGATGCAGGCACCATACACAGCAACTTTAGTTTGAGTAGTTAGCTTCTTATTCTCCCAGACATGGGCAGACAGCTTAGCCATGTAAGTTGCAGCCTTACCAATTCTCTTTCCAATCTCCACTTCAAGATCATTGTTATTGGAGGTGGTGGAGCCGAGATGGGTAAACTGCGTGACGGCTTCCAAGGTGTCATCTTTGATTTTTACGACAGACGTGGCTGCATGTGCCTGGCACATGACTTTCGTCTTCTTTAGACTGATTGTAAGTCTGAAAGCCTCACATGCGTCAGAAAACTGATTGAGGAGGAGCTGGAGTTTTTCAGCGACGTGACAACATCGTCCGCAAAGAGAAGATCACGGATGGCTACCTTGCGCACTTTGGTCTTGGCTCTAAGGCGCGCAGGGTTAAAAAGTTTACCATCGGAACGAGATCGTATCAGGATGCCTTCTTCAAGGGACTTGAAAGCATGATTCAGTAGAACTGAAAAAAATATGTTGAGAGTTGGGGCTAGCACACATCTTTGTTGCCGCTGTTTATATTGAATACCTCAGACCTGTTCCCTCTGTTATGAGTATGTACCTATTGGGGGGGGGGGGAATATACTGTAAACATAATGGAAGAGAGTCACGTGGCTGTGGGAGGCTGTAATTTTCCATAGAGGACTGGAGTTGTGCAATCCAACAGAGGGGAGGAGCAACATAGACAAGTTGTGGCTTGTCTGAGCTTGCTTGGGCTTGTTCAACTTGGTATGGGGAATCTATATTAAGGACAGGTGGCCAACTGGCTACAGTCTTCCAGTCTCCTCCCATCTCTCACAGTCTCCTCCAGGCAGTTCATCCAAGGGGGGGGGGGTTTGGGGGAGTCATCCAAGGCGGATCATGGAACCACCATTTGGGACTTCATGGACACAGTCCAGCATCCATGGCCACGCACAGCCCACGAGGGATGGCAAGCCTTTCCCTGCCAGCACATGCGCCATCACTAAATTTACCCTGCTGCAGGGGCTTGGTGACTATGGGACCCTTGGGTAACTTGTATATGGTTTAGCTCTAAGTTGTAAATAATGTGAATTTTGTCTTATTTTGGTCATATTATTAAATTGTACATAGTTATTGTCGTAGTCTGTTGTGCTTTGCTGGTTTCACAGGGCAATTTCAATCATCTAAATTCTCCTATCTGTAACAAATGTGGGCTCGTCTGATAGAATCCATTAGGCATACGTAACACAGTAATACTGCACTATACCATGAGACCCATCATGGAACGATTTGACGAAGCTCAGGAGTTTAGGAGGACAGCCAAGTCAGGGCAGAATCTTAAAAAGGCCATCTCTACTAACAAGGTCAAATGCCTTCGTCAAGTCGATGAATGCAATGTAGAGTGGCTGTTGTTGCTCTTTGCACTTCTCCTGGAGCTGTCTCGAGGAGAAGATCATGTTCACAGTCGACCGATTAGAGCGGAAACCACACTGGGATTCAGGGTGCACCCTTTCAGCAATCTTTTGAAGGCGGTATAATGCTACTTGGGCAAACAGCTTTCCAGCAATGCACAGAAGTGAGATGCCACTGTAATTGTTACGATCACTGCGGTCTCCCTTGTTCTTGTATAGGGTTGAGATAATAGAATCCCTCATCTCCTGAGGAACATATCCCTCTTCCCAGCATTTGCAGAGTAGCTGGTGAAGATTTTCGAGCAGTTGGTTTCCACTGCATTTGAAGACTTCAGCCGGGATACCATCAAGCCCAGGGGCCTTCCCAGATGATATATGACTGATTTGCCTTGGAGAGATCTTCCTTGGTGGGGGGGCTCATCTAGTTCAAACATAATGGGAAGCCTTTCAATACAGTCAAGGGCAGAGGGTAAGACAGAGCTCGATCTACCATAGAGCTCGCTATAGTATTCCAGCCAGCACTCCATCAGTCTTGATTTATCAGTAATGATTTCACCAGTTGATGTTTTGAGTGGTGAGGACTTGGACTGTGTAGGTCCAATCACCTTCTTGATACCCTCAAACATGCCCCTAGAATTTCCAGTGTCAGCAGCTGACTGGATTCCTGCACAGAGATTCATCCAAAAGTTGTTAGCACAGATGTTGCATTTCACATTCGCACGACGCCTGGCCTCCTGAAGTGCTTCCAAAGAACTAGATGATGGATTTCGCTGGTAGTTCTGCAGTGCATTCCTCTTTGCTTCGATGAGCGGCTGAAGAGTCGCAATGTTTGCATTGAACCAATCCTGACTTTTGCATACATTCTTGCCAAAGGCCTTTAATGCTGCAGCAAGGGTGGTGTCCTTGATATGGCTCCAGTGGTCCTCTGTATTAAGCTCCAGACAGTCTCAGAGTTTCGAGCTCAGAATGTCGTTGAAAATAGAGACATTTTCAGGAATGGCGGTGGCAGAAGCATTAATACGAAGTGTAGCGGATTTTTTGACGTGATGGAACTTCTTTGGGCGTAACTGGATCCTCGTGCAGACAAGGGAGTGATCAGAATTACAATCAGCACTGTGGTATGCCCTTGTAGTACGAATGTTCTTAAGGTGTTCCCGTCTTGAGATGATGAGGTCGAGTTGGTGCCAGTTTTAGATCTGGGGTGCATCCATGAGGACCTATGGTGCAGCTTCACACCAAAGAATGTGTTGGTAATACAGAGGTGATGATGGTGCAAAGCTCCAAAAGGCATTGACCATTTTCATTGCATTTGCCAACACCAAAGTGGCCAAGACTGGGGTGCATGGAGTGTTGAAGCGCAACTTTCAGATTTATCCACTATACTTAGAAGGCAGTCGTATTGTAAGCCCTGCTAAATCTAAACGCCTATCACACTCAAGCCAGACTCCACCTCTGTCATTAGGACCGGGGCACCCTGGGTAGCTCGACCTTGCGGTAGAGTGAGCCAACGGAGTCACTGATGACTAGGAAGTGAAGTAACCTCTTTCTCCTAGTTAATCTAAGCGATTTTATAACAGTACTTTAAAAGGTAATGAAATCGAGTCTTTATAGATGGTGAAGACCGATTTCCTGCGACTTCTGGGTACCTGATTCCAGCAAAAAGCGCCCCAAGGTTGTCCACGACGCCACAGGGGAAACATGATGATGATGATGATGATGAAGACAATCAGGCCAAGAGCCTTGATCATTGCCCACTCTAGTGTTGAAATCGCCGAGGAGAATCAGCACTTTGTTGTTTGGGATATGTTTTTAATAGCATCATCCAATTGGCTGTAAATGGTATCCTTGGCATCAGTACTCAAAGTCAGGGTTGGAGCGTAGACAGAAAGCAAGTTGGTAGGACCTAAATTGGTATTGAATTTTGTGCATGATGCGCTCGGACTTGGTTGAGCCTAATTCCACCATCTGTACTAGCTTGTTGCGAACAGCAAAACCAACTCCATGTACTGTAGACTCTTCATTTCTACCCTGCCAGAAAAATGTGTATTCCTTTTCCGTTAGGCTTCCGCAACCAGCTATGCGTGTTTCCTGTAGAGCAGCAATATCAACTTTGAGCCTAGCCAATTCTCTGCTGATGACAGCTGTTTTGCATGCCCCATCAAAGTCGCGTATGTCCTTGGTAAGTCCGGTCAGCATCGTTTGGACACTCCAACTCCCAAGTGTAAGAGCTGGTCTTTTTCTAATGGATCCTTGATTCTTGGATGAATAAGTCGCAGCCTGCTTGTCAGACTGTTTCCAGACTTAAGTCCTGCTCACCCCAGCAAGACAGGCAGGCAGTGGCGGGAAAGCACCTTATTGACTGGGGGCTGCCCAGTTTTAAGCGGGCGGTTAGCTATCCAATGGGGCTAAAAAGCCCCTCCCACTGTCAGGAATGGCCCCTGGCATCTGGCTCTACACCAATCAAGCCGTGACTTAAAACCGGTAACTGCCACTCCCTGGTTTGTTTCCATGCCTGGGGAAGCCATAGGGCATAAGATAAGATACAGCTTTATTAATCTCACAATGGAGAAATTCACTGTTACAGGCTCTTGAGGTACCATCAGTAAGGGGTGCAAAAATAGATACAAATACAAACATACACACACATACATATATATTCTTCTTCTTTTACTTTCGGCTGCTCCCTTCAGGGGTCGCCACAGCAAATCATCCGCCTCCACCTCACCCTGTCCTCCGCATCTTCTTTTCTGACTCCAACGACCTTCATGTCTTCCTTCACCACATCCATGAATCTCTTCTTTGGTCTTCCTTGAGGCCTTCTGCCTGGTAGTTCCAACCTCAGCATCCTACTGCCAATATACTCACTATCCCTCCTTCCCTCCTCTGTACATGTCCAAACCATCTCAATCTAGCCTCTCTGACTTTGTCTCCAAAACATCTTACGTGGGCTGTCCCTCTGATATACTCATTTCTGATCCTATCCATCCTCGTTACTCCCAGAGAGAACCTCAACATTTTCATCTCTGCTACCTCCAGCTCTGCCTCCTGCCTTTTCCTCAGCACCACTGTCTCTAAGCCATACAACATCGCTGGCCTCACCACCGTCTTGGACACTTTTCCCTTCATTCTTGCCGACACTCTCCTATCGCACATCACACCGGACACTTTTCTCCAACCATTCCAGCCTGCCTGCACACGCTTCTTCACCTCTTTTCCACACTCTCCATTGCTCTGGATTGTTGAGCCTAAGTACTTAAAATCCTCCACCTTCGTTATCTTTGCTCCCTGTAATATCACCGTTCCTCCTGGGTCCTTCTCATTCACACACATGTATTCTGATTTTCTGAGGCTAACCTTCATTCCTCTCCTTTCCAGGGCATACCTTCACCTCTCTAGATTTTCCTGCACTTGTTCTCTGCTCTCACTACAGATCACAATGTCATCTGCAAACATCATAGTCCATGGAGATTCTTGTCTAACCTCGTCTGTCAGCCTGTCCATCACCATAGCAAACAAGAAGGGGCTCAGAGCTGACCCTTGATGCAGTCCCACCTCCACCTTGAATTCGTTGGTCACACCGACAGCACACCTCACCACTGTCTTACATCTCTCATACATGTCATGCACCACTCTAACATACTTCTCTGCCACTCCAGACTTCTTCATGCAATACCACAGTTCTTCTCTTGGCACCTTGTCATATGCTTTTTCCAGATCCACAAAGGCACAATGTAGCTCTCTGTGACCTTCTCTGTACTTCTCTATTAACATCCTCAAAGCAAACATTGCATCTGTGGTGCTCTTTCTTGGCATGAAACCAAACTGTTGTTCACAAATGCTGACCTCTGCCCTTCGTCTCGCTTCCACTATTCTTTCCCATAACTTCATCGTATGGCTCATCAACTTTATCCCTCTGTAGTTGCCGCAACTCTGCACGTCTCCCTTGTTCTTAAAAATTGGCACCAGCACACTTCTCCTCCACTCCTCTGGCATCTGCTCACTCTCTAGTACCTTGTTGAATGTTCTTATCAGAAAATCTACTGCTACCTCTCCTAGACACTTCCATACCTCCACAGGTATATCATCAGGACCAACTGCCTTTCCATTCTTCATCCTCTTCAATGCCCTTCTCACTTCACCCTTACTGATCTTTGCTACATCCTGCTGGTCACCTCTTCTACTCTTTTTTTCTCTCTCATTTTCCTCATTCATCAGCTCTTCAAAGTACTCTTTCCATCTTCCCAGCACACTTCTGTCATCAGTCAATACATTTCCCTCTCTGTCCTTTATCATTCTAACTTGCTGCACGTCCTTCCCATCTCTATTTCTCTGCTGTGCCAACCTGTATAGATCATTTTCTCCCTCTTTACTATCCAACCTATCAAACAAATCATCATACGCCCTCTGTTTGGCCTTAGCCACTGCTACTTTCGCCTTACGCTGTGTCTCCCTGTACTCCTGTTTACTCTCTTCGGTCCTCTCAATGTCCCACTTTTTCTTAGCTAACCTCTTCCTTTGTACACACTCCTGCACTTCCTCATTCCACCACCAAGTCTCCTTATCTACTTTCCTTCCAGAGGACACACCAAGTACTCTCCTACCTGTGTCCCTGATCACATTTGCTGTGGTTGTCCAGTCATTTGGAAGCACTTCCTGGCCACCCAAAGCCTGTTTCAACTCCTCCTTGAAGACAACACGACACTCTTCCTTTTTCAGCTTCCACCACTTTGTCTTCTGCTCTGCCTTTGCCTTTTTCACCTTTCTCACCATCAGAGTCATCCTGCACACCACCATCCTATGCTGTTTGGCAACACTCTCACCCACTATGACTTTGCAGTCACTGACTTCCTTCAAATTACATCGCCTACCTGTGTGCTCCTACCTCCGCTTTTATAAGTCACCCTATGCTCCTGTCTCTTCTGGAAGAAAGTGTTCACCACAGCCATTTCCATCCTTTTTGCAAAAACTATCAACATCTGTCCTTCTGCGTTCCTGTCCTGGATACCAAACCTGCCCATCACTTCCTTGTCCCCTCTGTTGCCTGCCCCAACATGTCCATTGAGGTCTGCACCAATGACCACTCTTTCACCTCTGGCGGTACTCTGCATCACCATCTAAGTCACTCCAGAATCTCTCCTTCTCTTCTAGCTCACATCCTGCCTGTGGGGCATAAGCACTAACAACATTGAGCATTACACCTTCAATTTCTAACTTGAGACTCATCACTCTGTCTGACACTCTTTTCACTTCTAGAACATTCCTGACAAACCCCTCCTTCAAGATGACTCCTACTCCATTTCTCTTCCCATCCACACCGTGATAAAATATCTTAAACCCTGCTCCTAAGCTTTTAGCTTTGCTACCTTTCCACCTGGTCTCCTGAACACACAGTATGTCCACCTTCCTCCTCTATATCATGTCAGCCAGCTCTCTACCTTTTCTTTGCATAGTTCCAACATTCAAAGTCCCCACTCTCAGTCCTAGACTCATGCCTTTCCTCTTCTCTCTCTGCCTACGGACACGCCTCCCACCTCTCCTTCTTCGACGTCTTCGACCAACAGTAGTCCAATTTCCATCAGCACCCTGTTGATTGACAGCACTGATGGCGGTCGTTGTTAACCCGGGCCTCGACCGATCCGGTATGGAGGTAATACTTCTGATTTGCATAACTGTTTGGCATTGGTTTTACGTCGGATGCCCTTCCTGACACAACCCTCTGCATTTCTCCGGGCTTGGGACCGGTATGAGAGGGAGAGACACTGGTTAGTGCCCCCCCACCTCATGGCTGCATTACATACATATATATTATATAAGTAAATAAATAAATAGATGCATAAATAGTATTAATTAATAAACAATAAAAGAAAAGAATGGAACAACTTTGTAGACTGGCCTATATTCAAGTGTACATGTATCTGAGGGCAGAGTAGATGGGTTGATATGGTTTACAGTCAGTGGGGTAGATGTGGTTGATTTAATGTGCACGGGGTTTTTATTGCACATAACCGGTATTTTCACAGACAGTTACAAAGTAGCGTTGTACAGTCTGACAGCGGTGGGAATGAACGACCTGCGGTAGCGCTCCTTCCTGCACTGAGGATGTCTCAGTCGTCAAAGGAGCTGCTCAACTTCTCTGGAATGCTGGAGTTGCCTCTCCATGCGCTTGCCTGGGCGGTTGATATGGAGATACTGGTTTGCCCAAGTCCCAGAATCCCCCTCTCGGTCTTGCTGGCAAAGTCCGAAGGGAAGGCAAGGCCACTATGTTCAGAACCAGGTCGACTGCAGGAGTTGCCAGTAGATGATACAGCGTCAAAACTGCCTTACGGGGCTTCACTCTAGCTTTTCTGTCGGGGTTTGCTCCCTCAGCCTTTGGCTATCCCTAGCCACCACAAGGCAGTAGGACTGTAACCCTGGTTAAGGGAGGCTAAGGGTGTGCTAACATTTGCCTTATTTTTCCTATTCTAGACTGGCTCCAAGCAAGGTCTAGCCACTACACTACAAAAATAGCATATAACAGTGTAAAAACAGGGTACTTAGTGGATGTTTATATGCTTATTATTTATTTCTTCCAACATCAGGTTTATGTTTTTGTTACTTTGTTATTTTATTTAAATGTCACAATCCCATAGAGTTAATTGAAATGCTTTTACAATGACATAGCTGTGTCTCTTCCTTTCGGCTTTTTCTCTTTTACTCGGGAGTCGCCACAGCGAATCATTTGAATCGCACGTTTGATTTGGCAGAAGTTTTTATGTCGGATGAACTGCCTGTCACAACCCTTTTTTCAAGGGACAGAAACACACTGACGACTTTGCAGCTCCTCTTTACGAAAGTCAGCAATGGTTCTTTTACATGCCTCTCACCATAGACAGTGACAGACATGGCCCGCCTTTGATAACCCAATTAGCTGCACTGGGGGTTTACAATGACATAGCTATCTTACCAAAATCGTAGTTACATAAGCCATATTTGATTTAGCGTTACATTCATCTTTTATATACACTCCCCCCCCAACTCTCTCTCTCTCTCTCTCTATATATATATATATATATATATATATATATATATACCGGCAAGGCCAAATGTGCAGCTGGGGCTGTCACCAATGCAAAATCTCAGGTGTAGGAAGAGTTCAGTCAGGGCTTGGAAAGTGACTATCGGTTGGTCTCAAAAAGGTTTTTGAGCCATCTGATGCCTCAGAAGCAATTATGCAAAAATGCTGTTTACAGTGGAAGTGTGGAGCTGCTCACCTCGAATCAGGATGATGTCAGGTGGTGGAAGGAGTTAGAGGAGTGAAGACGTTTACACGTTGTCAGAATGACGGACAGTCGACTGCCAAACAGCTACTGTATGGAGAGCTTTGTGAAGCAAGCATTCAGTTGGGGGACAGATTAAATGCTTCAAATATGGCCTTAAAGCGTCCCTCATGGACATGAACATTTAATGTCAGCATGTGTGAGCAACTTGCTACCAGCCAATCAGCTTGGCAAAGCAAAGTCTTCACAGGTGCCCGTGCAGCAGAGAAGCAACGAACTGCAGAGCCGCAGCAGAAACACGCAGTGTGCAAAGTTCGAGCTGCCTCCACTTCCATTCCAGCACCCACCCACCCACACATGTCCTGTGTGTGGGCAGCATTTCGGGCTTGGATGGCCTCACTAGCCAGCTCCAGACCCACAGCCTTGGATCACTGAGCTGATATGAAGTCATGGTCATGTTCAACCTCGAAGGACCAACAACAACAACAAAAGAGTGTGTGAAGTGAGGGTGTGTGAGTGGAGTATAGTGTGTGTGTGTGTGTGTGTGTGTGTGTGTGCGTGTGTGTGTGTGTGTGTGTGTGTGTGTGTGTGTGTGTAAGAGAGTGTGTGAAGTGAGGGTGTATGAGTGTTTTAATGGCTGTTTTGATGTTTGGGTGAGTTGTTTCTGACCTTTTAACCCCTTTTCTTTCACTTTACAAACAAATATAATGGGATCAGCTACAAAGAGTGGAGCTACACATATGTGACTTTTAATGGAGAACCTTCTTTGGTTGCAGGATTGTTGCAGTGAAAGTGCTCAGGAAGAAATCAGTGTTTCTCTGTGCTCATAATGTGAAGGACATGGACAGGTAATGACATCTGAAAAAAATTTATGAGTTATGAGTTAATTTTCTCTTTGCTCATGCCGGTAAAATGGTTCTGATTTAACTGTGAAACAACGCTGTCTGCATCTACATCACATAATCTTCTGAAGGGATCTTACGATATTAGATTGGGAGATGGACAGATAGAGTGGAAGAAAGCGAGGAAGGTGTCTTTGATATCTAAATCCATGAATCCAACTGTTTGCCAAACCATTTTATCATACTATGGTCACAAGGAGGCTGGACCTATCTCAGCTGACACTGGGAGATGATGAGGTACATCCTGAGCGGCTTGCCATTCTACAATGTGGCCAAAGTACACGCAAACTCATTCAGACTCACACCTAGGTGTCATGGTCTGTGCTGGCTGACGAACTAACTTTGCCTTAATTCATTGCAGGCACTGGTGAGGGGCGTGGCGGTTGCAGATGGAGGAGTTTCCGAGCTGAGCGCACACCTGGTCCTAATCTTCAATCAGCGGCAGCCAACGATAAAAGGGAGCAGCATGCTCCCCTCCGCTGTCAGAAGATTGCTTCCAGTGACTCGGTTCCTCGACGTTTCTCTCTGATACCTGGTTCGTGCTCTATGCTCGACCAGTTCTCTCTATCTGCGTATTCTAGTGAATTTCAGTGCTTGATGTTTAATAAATCGTTGAACCTTCCTTCGGTCTCCTGCATTCTTGGGTCCTACGCAAACACTCCATCCACAACACTAAGGGCAATTTGAAACTGACTATTGTCCAAATGTGCATGCCTTTGAATGCGAGAGAAAACCAGAGTACCCGGACAAAATCCGCATAAACATGTGGAAAACAATACAGTACTTTCACCATACAGAAACACCCCCATTGAGCCCTGCACCTGAACCAAGGACCTGCATGCTGTGAGGTGATGTGTTAGTCCCAGCACCACAGTGCCTCCCTTATCTAAATTTATTAATAGCAAATACAATTTAAATGCTTCTTTTGGAGGTGCCTCCCCAGTGCAGCTAACTGGGTTATCAAAGGCCGGCCATGTCTGTCACTGTCTATGGTGAGAGGTTGATGTAAAAGAACCATTGCTGACTTTCGTAAAGAGGAGCCGCAAAGCCGTCAGTGTGTTTCTGTCCCTTGCTTAAGGGTTGTGTCAGGAAGGGCATCCGACGTAAAAACCTATGAACCAAATCAAACATGCGAATCATTCGCTGTGGCGACCCCTGAAAAAGGGAAAAAGCTGAAAGGAAATCTCTCTCCCTCCAGCACCACTACCAGCTGCAGACACTCACCCCGTTCCCCAGGCGCACACACACACACACACACACACACACACATGTGCATGCACACACAGACTCGCATGCGCATACACACAGGCTCTCTCTCTCACACACACACACACACACTGAGCCAGTGAAAAGCAGTGTCACCCTGCTGTTATGCTAATACATCCAAAAGCTTCAGTGAGAATCAGATATGAATTAAATGAAGCCTTTTTAAAGAGAGTGGAGTGAGAGCTTAGGGCCCCATCCATGTGTGTGTGTGTGTGTGTGTGTGTTATATTAATCCAATGACATGCAAACTAACACAAGTAGCCACACTCACTTACAATCCGATTACACACCCAGAAGCATGTCAATAGTGAAAAAAAAATCACAAGTCTGCGTTTTTGCATATTTAGAATTTAAACATATGTATAAGTTGTGAAGCTTGAAATGCAGTTGATTCTACCTGCTGCTTTCTGCTCTAATGTGCTGGCTCAGACTGGGTCAGAGAAATAAAACCCAAAACCACACAAACACCAAACACTCAAGTTTTACACGAAGAAGAATTCTATTCAGAGAACAAAACACTGAGATGTGAGGAAAGCACTGCTACAATCAGGTTTTAGAAAAATATACAAAAATAAACAAATTGAACCAGAATCATGGAAATGAGTTATCTGGTAAAAAAAAAAAAAAAAGTATAATC
>CM045738.1:1057500-1060000 GCA_024760905.1 Plotosus lineatus | reverse complement strand
TTGAAGTAGCAGTTTAGTTCATCCGCCCAGCGCTGGTCACCATCAGCTGTCCCTCTGACACTCTGCCCAAATCCAGACATGGTCTTTAGTCCTCTCCAGACGCCCCACGCGTTGTTCTGAGCCAGCTTCTCCTCCATCTTCTTCCCATAGTCCTTCTTTGCCCTCCTGATCCTCCACTGGAGCTCACGCTGGACCTTCTTCTGTTTCTCTGTCCTCCCGAGATGAAAGCCCTCTTTTTCTGGTTCAGGAGGACTTTGAGCTCAGGGGTGACCCATGGGTGGTTGTTGGAGAAGCACTGCATCTCCGTGGTTGGCACGGTGCTGTCCACGCAGAAGCTCATGTTGTCGGGTGATACAGTGTGAGGCCATCGATGTCATCACCAAAGGAGTTACAGAGCATGCTCCAGTCTGTGGTCTGGAACGGTCCCTAAGCCTCGTTGGTCTCCTCGGTCCACTTTCACAGACCTCTTCTGTGCAGGTTCCTTTCGCACTCCTGGGTGTGTATTGGGGAGCAGGTAGACCAGGTTGTGGTCTGAGCGCCCCAGTGGGGGGAGGGGGAGGAGCTGTAAGCGTCCTTCACATTTGCATACAGTAAGTCCAGTGTTTTATTGTCTCTGTGGCGCACTTCACGTGATGTGAACGCCGGAAGAGAGGCGGAGAGGGGCGTGGTTAAAGTCCCCGCTGATCAGAATCATGGCGCTGGGTGACGAGTCTCAGTGTCTGATTAACGGCGCTGTGTAGACGCCACACGCGTCGCACATCAGCCGAGGGCGGAATGTACACGCAAAACACAATCACGCGGTGAAAACTCCCTCGTAGATAATATGGTCGCTACGCTTAACGCGAAAGCAGCTCCACGCCCCGCTGCGGCACAGCTGCTCCTTCACGCACGCTTGCCGGGTGGCACCATCGCTCATTCACATAGACCGCCACACCCCTCCTTTCTTCTTACCGCCTCCGCTACACTCCGATTCTGCACGCCGCGAGTGTAAATCCGCTAAGAGAAACCACAGAGTCCGTGAGTTCATTCAGCCACGCCTCCGAAACACATGAGGCTGCAGTCCCGTACTGCCTCTGCTGCCGGGTCAGCGCCGCCAGCTCCTCCGTCTTGTTGGCGATCAGCGCGGACATTTCCCATGATGACAGAGGGAACACATGTCCTCCGCGTTTTCGTCCCTCTGCAGCCTCTCCTTTTCCCTCCCAGATTTCCAAAGGAACAACGGGCTTTTCCGTGAAGGAGGGCGGGGCGCTGAGGGCCGAGGAGGGTCTCACGTGTGTAAGACCTGGCGTTGCTGTGAGCCGTCGGTGAATGAGTTTCCTGATGCCGATCCAAAAAGTGAAAATAAAAGTGCACAGAAGAACAAAAGCATCATGAAAGTATGTTTTCCAGATGCAGGATTGAAGAAAGAAAAGAAAATTTGAAAAAAGATAAAGAAACACGCCTATATACAATAGAAAAGAGAAAAAAAAGAAAAATAAACTGAAGAGCTCCTGTAACTGGTTGCAGGTCACCCGGCGCCATCTTGAAAAAAAAAAATAATATAAAATAATAAATATAAAATAATAAAAATAATAATGGTTTAATTAATAAATTGTCTTCTTCCCTTTTACTCGGGAGTCGCCACAGCGGATCATCTGATTGGCATGTTTGATTTGGTTCAGAGGTTTTTAGGTCGGATGCCCTTCCTGTCACAACCCTTTTAGCAAGGGACAGAAACACGCTGACGACTTTGCAGCTCCTCTTTACCAAAGTCAGCAATGGTTCTTTTACATCAACCTCTCACCATAGACCAGTGACAGACATGGCCCGCCTTTGATAACCCAGTTAGTGCACTGGGGGGGACAGTGACAACCTTGTGGAGAGTGGGACTCGAACCCCCAACCTTTGGATCAGCGATCCAGCGCCCTATACCACTAGACCACCACTGCCCCTGGTTTAATTAATAAATATGTTAATAAAATGGTTTAATCTGTTAATAAAATGTCTTTTACTTTTAACACATATTTCATACATATTTCATCCAAAATTGGTGTACTTTTATCATTTTTAAAGGGTTATGGGGGTAGTCTAAAGAGCCTTGGAACGAATCACGCATTTTACATGTAAAATGCACCTTTACTTACAAAAACCCCAGGTTATGAAAAATGCTCTGGAACGGATTAATTTTCGTAAGTAGAGCGCCACCTGTATATCAAATAATATCAACATTAATTTCAAATAAATTAAATTCAAGGAAAATAATTTCAAATAAATGAATTTTAATCAAATTCCCTTACCTTTCACAGTGGTGCTTGAAGTGAGATGGTAGGAAGGAGGAGGAGGTTGCAAAAGTCCGCAAAACAGTGTAAACACAAAGATCACAGAGACGACGTCTTAACGCAAGGGTAACACGCGGTGAACTGGGAAGAAGCAGGGCACGTTCAGTCTGTCGTTTGTAAACAATGGACACAGCGTCATGCGGAAGTAGGATATTATGTCAGCGTACTACGTAGGTACGTCT
>CM045738.1:985000-1050000 GCA_024760905.1 Plotosus lineatus | reverse complement strand
TCGATTTTGTTTATCAGCTATTTGGATTTGATTTGATTTGATGTGATTGACAGTGATTCTCTCTACCAGGCTGAATTCTCCTTGTTGGTTTGCAGGGTTAAACTGACTTGGATTGTAGGAACCACTTGCAGCATTGTTGATTTAACAGCTCTGATCAGCACAGTAATAAACAATCTTGAACTTTGATGTAAAGTGTAAAGTGGGTCTCGTGTGGGTTAAAGGGGAAGAAAATGTCTGTGTTTCTTTGGTCAGTTAATTCTGATGATGTCATCAGGGCCCAAGTTAAAATGTACAAGTGTAGGATTTTGATCCATTCATGCCATTTACGAACAGATTTGTGTTAAAGGTTTTGATTAAAATCATGAAATTATATTTGAACCAAGATTCATCTGTTTAAACACAGATATCTGAATCACCAAAAGAAATATTTAAGGTGAAACTCCTGGTGGTAACTTGGGTATTGATGACATCAGCATTCTGAGATTCAAACTACGAGCTGTAGTTTACTATAAGACCAGCTATCAGTCTAGGATTTTACACCCTGACAGATTGTAATGTTTTCAGAAACACCTGATTCATTTTTACTCGTTAAACTGATCATTTACGGTATTTGTGGCTGATAGTCACATCATTCATATCATTTTTGTACTACTGAGCAGTTGAGGGTGAAGGGTGATATTGGGGATTGAACCGCTGACCTTCCGATCAGTAAGGTTTATTTAATTCCCTTTATTACAATTCTAGGATTATCACCTCGCGGCCACACTGATGGAACGGTGTGTTGGACATGAGGATGAGCTTTGGGTGCACTGTTGGACTTGTTACTGATGGATAAGGTGATGAACGATAGAGGAGTATAACGTCTCATGTTGTTTTTGTATATAGTGTCAGTTCCTCGTCCTGGTCCTGAAGTTCACCCCAATGCTCTGACTGTTCCGTATTTTGAGGGACCTTTCTATCCTCTCCTCCACACCGCTTTCTTCCATGGTGAGGAACAAAGGACTCATTTAAACACATGTGTGTCTAATTACATCTACGGATTTATTTATGTTACTAATGATTTTATGACAATTTTGTATTTTAAATACTTGCATTAATCTAGAATCTAAATGTAAACTAATCACATTATGATAATCCATCAATAACTTGGAATCAACAAAATGTTGTATATTTTATATTAGTCTCTTTGTCTTATTTAATTTTCTGAATGTCAGAACTTTTGAAATATTTTGGAAAAATTTGCTGGACACAAATTTTTAAAGGTATGTTGTGATCATTTAAATTTTAAATATTTAATATTGAAAGTCTGTCAATCAAATGTTTACAGAAGCGCATCAATCAATCAAAACTGGAAAGTCAGCGAGACTCTATGGAAGCTGCTTCTCATTTAATTCCTTCAGGGGTACATCATTAAGATGATGATGATGATGATGACGATGATGATGATCATCATCAAATATTTGAAAATATAATGATTAACCATGTGTAAGCAATATGAGCATACATACAGGTCAACAATAATCTGAGAAATATTGTTGATTCATCTAATAATCATAAAGTGATAACAATTGGGATTAAATAAAGCGATACACGTGCACGCCGTCTTCATGCACGGATATATCTGCACGGCAGTGAAATCTTCTGAAGAGGTGTGAGATTAATTTGAGATTAAAGAGAAACGCTCTCATTGGGGTCGAGTGCGCACTTCACCTTCCTTTCTTTCGAACGAGAGACGAGAGCTTTTCGCCGCTGAGCTTTTCTTCGGGGTAAATAATAAACGCCACATCTATTCACCCAAAATTTTGGCCCCATTCTAAGACCCCGCACGCCCCTCGTGTCCTGGTGCGCCTCCCTGAATCGTCCTCACTTCAGTTCGTCTCCGCGTGTCCGATGCTCTTTTCTCCGCCAATACATTCAAATCCAAGTTAAGGTTTCACCCTCTATTAGTGTCTCTCTCTCTCTCTCTCTCTCTCTCTCCCTCCCCCTTCTCTCCTTTCCCTCTCTCTCCTCTCTCTGCTTCTTGCTCCCTCTCTCTCCCACTCTCTCTTTTCCCTCTCTCTTTTCCCTCTTTCTATCTCTCTCGCTCTCTCTCTCTCTCTCTTTCTCCCTCTATCTTTTCCCCTCTCTCTGCCAATCTCTCCCTCTCTCTCTCGCTCCCCGCTCTCATTTTCCCTCTCCCTCTCGCTCTCTCCCTCTCTCTCTTTCTCCCTCTCTTCCACCCCCTCTCTCTCTTTCCTCTCTCTTTCCCTCTCTCTCTGCCTCTCTCTCCCTCTCTCTCTTGCCCCTCTCTCTCCCCCTCTCTTTTTCCCTCTCTCTCTCTCTCTCCCCTCTCTCTCACGCTCTCACACTGTCTCTCTTTTTCTCCTCTCTCTCTCTCTCTCTCTCTCTCTCTCTCTCTCTCTCTCTCTCTCTCTCTCTCTCTCTCTCTCTCTCTCTCTCTCTCTCTCTCTCTCTCTCTCTCTCTCTGTCTCTCTCTCTCTCTCTCTCTCCTGTGTCTCTCTCTCTCTCTCTGTGTGTCTCACTCTATGTCTGTCTGCCTGTCTCTCTCTCTCTCTCTCTCTCTCTCTCTCTCTCTCTCTGTCTCTCTCTCACTCTCTCTGTCTCCCCTGTATCTCTTTCTCTCCCTATCTCTCTGTCTGTCTGTCTCTCTCTCAGTCTCTCTCATGGTTCATGGAACCTTGCCGGAAGGGGGCGGGGGGTGCTGAAGTCCTCCCACTTTTTCTGAACCAAGTGAAATGTTTTAAGTTTGTCTACTGACAACTCAAAAATGTTTACAATGCATAGTTAGTTCAAGATAGTGTTACGTACATGTCCATCGTGTACCGTAAATATAGTAATATAGTGGCTGCCTTTTAGGGAATGGACTGGAACACGGATTTGAAACACCAATACAACAATATAAGCGCCGACCGGGTTGGGCCTTGGTCCTTGGGTGCGTATACAAGTAAGAAAGGCTGAGATCAGAACATCGCACACACTTCGTTTTCCAAACCCAATCAACGGGATTAGTGTTTCAAATCATCTCAAATCACAATATTTTCAGTTAGCCCCGCCCTACTTTTCAAATCACTCCACGAGCCCTGACTCTTTCTCTCTCACTCTCTCTCTCTCTCTCTGTCTTTACCCCCCCCTCTCTCTGTCCCTGTCTGTCTCTTTCTCTCTAACCCTTTCTCTCTCTGTCCCTGTCTGTCTCTTTCTCTCTAACCCTTTCTCTCTCTACCACTAGTACTACTACTACCACTACTGCTACTAGTACTACTATCACTACCACTACCATTACCACTACTATTACTGCCACTACTACTATTACTACCACTATTACTACCACTGCTGCTACTACTAATAATAATAATGATAATAATAATAATAATAATAATAATGATAATAATAATAATAATAATAATAATAACTGTAACTGTAAATAATAAATAGAGGCAAATGATTTCTTTACCCCTCTGTGTCTGCAATGTATTGGATGTGTTGGAGTAGAAAAGTGAATTTATTATGCACAGTTACACATCATCATCACTTCTTGATGTATGTTGGCATCTAGGACCATCTTCTGCAGTGCCGGTTCCTGGGACATTCTCCTGGCCTTTGGCCTCCAGAGGGAAGCCGAGGAGAGGGATGCTGCGCAGGGCAGTGTTCTCTGATGTGCAGCGCAAAGCTTTGGAGAAAAAGTTCCAAAAACAAAAGTATATCAGCAAACCAGACCGGAAAAAACTCGCCACCAAACTGGGCCTTAAAGATTCTCAGGTAACTCGAATTGCAGTGTATTTCCGTCAAAATGAATCAGCCTGGTCTCCATCAGTGAAGAGTCAACGACTTCAACAGCATAGACTTTATTCTGTTCACATAATAAGGAATTTCCTGAATTTAGAAAAGCTTTTAATTTTAAATCTCTGTGTGACAACATCCCTCATAAATGTGATCTACAGAGCGAATGTAGTTGAAGTTGAATGATCTCATTACCATGAGGTTTCTACTCTGACACTGTAGCTCACTGGAGTGGATGATGTTTGTCTTTCTCATTATTGTGTGTATAACTTCTAGAGACTTCTTTGTGTGAGTTCCATAAAATCATGAGTTTTTTTTACATACTCAATCCAGTCAATGTGGCGCCAACATCTGAATCTCTTGTTTCATAACCACATTACTGGTGTTTTCTGTATTGCTCTGGGGCGGCACGGTGGTGTAGTGGTTAGCACATCTACCTGCCAGTAAGAGGGTCGTAAGTTCTAATCCCAGGCTCGATGAGGGTGGATCTGTGTGGTGTTTCCATGATTGTGTGGGTTTTCTCCAGGTGTTCTGGTTTCCTCCAATAGTCCTTTGTAGGCCAAATGGTTCATAGGTGTGAGTCTGTGTGTGAATGGTTGTATGTTTGTTGGCTCTGGCCCTGCGGGTGCTCAGGGTGTACCCCGCCATCACCTACAGTCTATCTCAGATGGGTGCCAGCCTGCCTGTGGCCCTAACTAGGTTTAAGCAGCTTATAAAATGAATGAGATCATTACAAATAATTCAATTATGATCCTCCACACGGTTTCCATCATCGTCTGTATCCTCTCAGAGATGAGTTATGAAGGCTGCCGTGGCGCGACAGGCCGTGTGGGTGGAACGGAGGTCTTCTGCTGACTACGGCTTCAAGAGATTGGAGTGGATGAGCACACACTCATGATTTCATGAATTCGGGTAGCACCACAGAAATAAATCACAAGGTCAGGGGAATAGGCCACCACCACCCAACATCACCATGCAACAAGATCACCCGATTCAGAAACATTTCGCTCAGTGCTTCCGATCTTTCAGCTGTGTGTATCGTGGCTCCATCTGACCTCCACACCTCCACTTCTTTAACATCAAAGGGTTCAAATTGGGGTTGGGTCTCTAACAGATGGCATATATGCAAATCTGCAAATAATAATTTGATTCTCTTTAAAGTTTTACTTTTATTTATTCTTTAAATGTGGGGTTTTTATAATAAAACTGCAAAAAGACCTTTAAATCATCATTAATTCATAGTTTCCTCCTCTTTGGTTTTCCACGTGCAGGTGAAGATCTGGTTTCAGAACAGGAGGATGAAGTGGAGGAACTCAAAGGAGCGTGAGCTGCTGTCGACAGGAGGCTGCAGGGAACAGACGCTGCCTACGCGGACGAATCCTCATCCAGACCTGAGTGACGTAAGAAATAAACCAGTCCACCATGAGGAGGGGGATGAGGAGGATGCAGTGAGACCTGGACACATCATACACTCATGCCCCTCACCCAAGTCTGAGTGTGCACACTTCCCCCTGTCCTCACCATCCAGTAAACACTCGGACTCTTCTGACTCTGAGGATGAGATCATGGTTTCATAAGCTTTATTTAAAAAGTGTGTGTGTGTGTGTGTGTGTGTGTGTGTGTGTGTGTGTGTGTGTGTGCGCACGTGTTGTTGCCGTGTTGCACAGCCGTTTTGGAAGTGTACGGTATTTTGTACAAATATTTTTGTATGGATATTTTATACAATGTTGAGTTACATAAACATATTTCATATCAATATTTTTATTAAAGCCTGTAGAATTGAGTATAATTTATACCACATGTCTTTGTGTATGCCTTTTTGTATGTTGAAGGTTTTGTTACAAAAGTCAATAAATTGTAATATTAAACTGAGAATGGTTTGTAATTACTGTTAAATTATTAAATAGCTATAGATTGTCAAATAAACCACTTATCTTGAGAACACCTGAAATTGTGTGTGTGTGTGTGCGTGTGTGTGCACATCTGAGAATGCACAAGTGAACTGATGGAGTGGTTTCTATTAAGCATCTGCATTTATCTCAGACTGTGTAAAGAATGTCCACGTTATTACCGTCATCCAATGCATCTATCGCCCGAAGCAATTGAAGTGCACCTGATCTTCCAGGTATAAACCCATACTGTTCATCAGCAATTAGATTACAATCTTCAAGTGACTCATCAACTAATCGCTTACTGTTGATTCCGGTATTTTTCCGACAATGCTCGTGAGGCTGACTGGTCGATAATTAGGAAGGAGAAAGGATCCGTCTTTCTTGAATGCTGGTATTAGGGTAGCAGTTTTCCAGTCAAGAGGTAGTTCACCACTGTGCAAACTTTGCTTGAAGATCAGATACAGAGGTAGACTTACAGCTGATTGACATTCTGATAAGACTCGTGGAAGGATGCCATCAGGTCTGGCGGATTAACCTGGTCTGATCAATTTCAACTTCCTTGTTACTTCATCCTCTGTCACCTCAAAGCAATGTACTTCCTCATCAGTGTCATTAGTTCTTTCTGGTATAGCCCCTCCAGGGTCATTATTAAAAATATTGGAGAAGAACTTGTTGAAACATTCAGCTTTGCCCAAGTCCATAGTATGAACAGAACCTCTGAATTCCAGTTGAGCGATCCCACTTCTAGTCGATGTCTTAGATGTAACATACCTTCAAAAAGACTTTGGCTGAGATTTGATCTCTTCTGAGATTCGCTTCTCAAACTGTCTTTGGGCTTTCCGAACTGTACTTGTAACACAATTTCTCGTCCTTCTGTAAAGTTCATAATTTCTCTGAGATTTGATGTATCTTAGCTTCCTCCACGCCTTCTTTTTTTTCTAAAGGAGAGTCTTACATCTTGTGTCATCCACCGTGGACTCTTCCTTTCCTGAGTTTTGACTTTTGGGATGTATCTTTCTGTTACTAGTATAACTTGGTCTCTCACGAAAGTCCACATTTCCTCAACGCCCTTCCTGGTGAAGATCTCCTCCCATTTTATTTCTGCTAATTCCCTACTCATCAATTCATAGTTTCCCGTGTTCAAACGGAATCTGTTATGCTTTCTGGTGGAGGATGTGGTAGACATATCCAATGCCATCATGAGAATTACTCACCCAAGTGGATGCAATATATTCAAGTCTTCAGTGGTATTTTCGTGTCTTGTAAAGGCTAAATCCAATAAGTTGTCTCTTTGTCCTTCTCTGACTCCTGTTGATTCTTCTATGTGTTGTATTAAGTAACAATCCATTATACAGTCTATAAACTCTTGATCAAAACTTCTTGTCTCACCTTGTGTTTGCAGGCTGTTCCAGTTAATACCTTTGAGGTTGAAGTCACCCACCATGAAGAAGTTATTTATGCTCCCCATGTAGGTTTCCTCAATCAGTTTCAGCAATTTCCGATGGTTCTCTTCGCTACTATTCGGACCACGGTAAACTACCAGTATCTCAACAGATTCATTCTTGTCGTTTTGTACTGTGAAATTTACACTTTCTGAGAAAAATCCTACCTCATCATGGACATCTAAAGTTAAGTTCCTCTGAGTGCAAATTACTATTCCCCTCTTACAAGTTACTCTGTCAAAGTTGGGAGTAATATTGAAATTGTCCATCTGTAATTCACATTCTTGAACTTCATATACATCATTTTTTGGTAGGGCTTCTGTTATAATTACTACATCCGGTTTTTTCTTCTCCAGCGGTAGTCTCAAGCTCTTTGAGCTTGTTCCTCAAAGTGTCTGCATTAGTATACATCACTTTGAGTGCATCGTGCTGTGAACTCAACTCAACAGGTGCCATGTGCTTTGTATGAAAATTTAACTCATTTACATTCTTTTTCCGTCTGTCTTTAGGCTGGATGATAAAATTAGGGACAAAATAAATTCGACATTTCTCCGGACCCCCCCATCCTGACATCTGCTCGTGTCACCTCCAACGTTCTTTGTACTGGTTTTGTTATTTTGCTTGATTCCTCCTCTGAGTCAGATACCTCTGTTGTATCGTTATCATTTCCATCAGCGGAGGAGTCATCCGAAATGGATGCTATATCATCAAGTTCCTCTTTCTCAGATCTACCTTCTTTTCCTGTACGAAAGGCTTTTAACTTTGGGTTTTCATTATCTGATGTTTTCATTGATGCGTGTTCGTGGACAATCTTATAATTCCTCATTGCCAAGTCTTTCTCTCCTCTAGCTTTCTTTTCCTCAAGTTCTTTCTTTAACTTCCTGTAGGTTTCCCTTTGTGTAGGAGTTCGATCCCCTTGAATTCCCCATTTTCAGTGAAAGGGGTTATATCAGCTCTCAAGATACGTTTTTTCTGTTCTAGGCTGCCCAGTATAATCTTTGGGGGTTCACCTCATTTTTCTTCCTACTGTCTAAGGCTGTTCTGTCAGGATGACTATCTCTTGGCGTTTCTCTCTTTTTACCGATCCTGGTTGCCTTTAATATTTCTATATCTTCATCAGAGGGAAGGTCAATTGCTTCTCTAGCAAGCCTCCTGAAGTTGGAAATGTCCTCCTTAATTCTGGCAGGTATTGCTTGTTTGGTTGACGTTCCACCTCCTTACCTTCTTGGATTGCTTGCTGGACTTCTTCAGTTATTTTATGATCAAGAGCTGAGTCAGAACAGTCTGACTGCTGTTCTTCTAATTTCTGGATGATGGTTTCAAATTCATGCTTCAAGTTGTCTAAATTCCATTTGACATATGCATTTTGTTCTCTTGATTTGACTTCCAGTTGCTTTTGAACCTCCTTTCTGACAGTGTCAATGACTGTTCTCTTCAAGTTCGATTCAAGGGTAGTTAATTTCTGGTCCAATTTTTCAAACATGTCATCATTTCTTATCTGGTTTTGTTTCAGTGTGTTGTTAATGGTTGATAAAGTTGGCACTGTCTTCCTACATTCCTTGCAAGGAATCATGGGGAGTATAAAATCAGTACGATGAATTGCATCAAATACCCGTTCAGGTACCTCAAAACAAGCAATACAACACCATTCATGACACAGCAGGCATTCAATTGATTTACACCCATTTGTCAGGTCTCTCTTACAGTCCTTGAAGTTATCTGGAATTTCCCGACATGTACTATCCCTTCCTTTCTTGTTGTGGCTCGTTCCTTTTTTCTTCTCACCCCTTGCTTTCCTTCCTGTGCTAGACATGATGTGATAGGCTTTCAATCTCTCGTCAATGTTATCAGAAGAGGAGCAGCGTGATGAATGAATTTGAAAGATTATTCTTTTACGTTCCTGGTTGAAAGGCTCTTATTAAGGAATCTTGATACACTAACCGACTAAAATGTAGAATAAACGGAGATGAATGCAGACGCTGTCTCTTACCGAGCCAAGTGAACTGCTTGGCAAGATTATTCACTCTATCTCTGCTGTAACAGCTCCATCATTCTTCTCATGTCACAGATAATGATAAATAAATGAGCTCCGATTTAGGATTAAGCAGTTACAAAAAATGAATGCATGGATTTAAACACGAATCATAACCTGTCTCTTAGCTTCATTCCTGGCCTTAATACAGACTGCAAACAAAAAAGGGGGCAGTATAATTCGAGAAAGTTGGGGCGGTCACCACATCATAAGAAACAAGGGAATGCACATCTTACCTTTTACACTTTCATGATTACACACACACACACACACACACACACACACACACACACACACACACACACACACACACACACACACACACACACACACACACACACTAGTCCTTCTAAAAAAATTAGCATATTGTGATAAAGTTCATTATTTTCTGTAATGTACTGATAAAAATTAAACTTTCATATATTTTAGATTCTTTGCATACCAACTGAAATATTTCAGGTCTTTTATTGTTTTAATATTGATAATTTTGGCAAAAAAGTAAAAAACCAAAAATCCCTATCTCAAAAAATTAGCATATTTCATCCGACAGATAAAAAAGTGCTTTCAATGCAAAAAAAAAAGCCAACCTTCAAATAATTCTCTTCTCTAACACCAACTACCTTCATGTCCTCCTTCACCGCATTCATAAATATCCTCTTTAGTCTTCCTCTAGGCCTTCTGCCTGGTAGTTCTAAGCTCAGCATCCTACTACCAATATATTCACTATCCCTCCTCTGTACATGTCGAAACCATCTCAATCTAGCCTCTCTGACTTTGTCTCCAAAACATCTTACATGTGCTCTGATCCTATCCATCCTCGTTACTCCCAAAGAGAACCTCAACATTTTCATCTCTGTTACCTCCAGCTCTGCCTCTTGTCTTTTCCTCAGTGCCACTGTTTCTAAACCATACAGCATCACTGGCCTCATCAAAGTCTTATACACTTTCCCTTCCATTCTTGCCGATACCCTCCTATCACACATCACATGAGACACTTTTCTCCAACTATTCCAACCTGCCTGCACACGCTTCTTCACCTCTTTTCCACACTCTCCATTGCTCTGGATTCTTGAGCCCAAGTACTTAAAATCCTCTACCCTTTTTAAAAATCTCTACTTTCTTTAACCTCACCATTCCTCTTGGGTCCTTCTCATTCACACACATGTATTCTGTATTACTGAGGCGAACCTTCATTCCCCTCCTTTCCAGGGCATACCTCCACCTCTCTAGATTTTTCTCCACTTGTTCTCTACTCTCACTATAGATCACAAAGTCATCTGCAAACATCATAGTCCATGGAGATTCTTGTCTAACCTTGTCTGTCAGCCTGTCCATCACCACAGCAAACAAGAAGGGGCTCAGAGCTAATCCTTGAAGCAGTCCCACCTCCACCTTGAACTCTTCTGTAACACCGACAGCACACCTCACCACTGTTTTACATGTCTCATACATGTCCTGCACCACTCTAACATACTTCTCTGCAACTCCAGACTTCCTCATGTAAAACCACAGTTCCTCTCTCGGCACCCTGTCATATGCGTTCCCTAGATCCACAAAGGCACAATGCAGCTCCTTCTGACCTTCTTTGTACTTCTCTATTAACATCCTCAAAGCAAACACTGCATCTGTGGTGCTCTTTCTTGGAATGAAACCAAACTGTTGTTCACAAATGCTGACCTCTGCCCTTAGGCTCGCTTCCACTATTCTTTCCCATAAATTCATCGTATGGCTCATCAACTTTATCCCTCTGTAGTTCCCACAACTCTGCACGTCTCCCTTGTTCTTAAAAATGGGAAGCATCACACTTCTTTCATCAGTCAATACACTTCCCACTTCTTCTGAAAGTGGGGCACAAGCACACTTCTCCTCCATTCCTCCGGCATCTGCTCACTTTCTAAGACCTTGTTGAATATTCTTGTCAGAAAATCTATTGCTACCTTCCCTAGACACTTCCATACCTCAACCGGTATGTCATCAGGACCAACTACTTTTCCACCCTTCATCCTCCTCAATGCCCTCCTCAATTCACCCTTACTAATCTTTGCTACTTCCAGGTCCTCAATGGTCACCCCTTCTACTCTTTATCTCTCTCATTTTCCTCATTCATCAGCTCTTCAAAGTACTCTTTCCATCTTCCCATCACACTTCTTTCATCAGTCAATACACTTCCCACTTCTTCTTAGCTAACCTCTTCCTTTGTACACACCCCTGCACTTCCTGATTCCACCACCAAGTCTCCTTATCTCATTTCCTTCCAGAGGACACACCATGTACTCTCCTCCCTGTCTCCTTGATTGCATTAGATGTAGTTGTCCAGTCATCTGGAATCACTTCCTGACCACGCAAAGCCTGTTTCAACTCCTCTTTGAAGACAACACGACACTCTTCCTTTTTCAGCTTCTACGACTTTGTCTTCTGCTCTGCCTTTGCCTTCTTCATCTTCCTCACAATCAGCATCATCCTGCATACCACCATCCTATGCTGTTTGGCAACACTCTTACCCACTACTACTTTGCAGTCACTGACTTCCTTCAAATTGTATTTTCTACACAAGATGTAGTCTACCTGTGTGCTCCTACCTCTGCTTTTATAAGTCACCCTATGCTCCTGTCTCTTCTTGAAGAAAGTATTCACCACAGCCATTTCCATCCTTTTTGCAAAATCCTTCAAGATGACTCATACTCCATTTCTCTTCCCATCCACACTATGATAAAACCCTGCTCTTCAGCTTCTAGCCTTGCTACTTTTCCACCTGGTCTACTGGACACACAGTATGTCCACCTTCCTCCTCTGCATCATGTCAGCTCACTCTCTAGCTTTTCTTGTCATAGTTCCAACATTTAAAGTCTCTACTTTAGGTCCTTGACTCATGCCTTTCCTCTTCTCTCTCTCTGCCTACGGACACGTCTCCCCCCCTCTCCTTCGACCAACAGTAGTCCAGTTTCCACCAGTACCATGTTAGTTAACAGCACTGACTGCAGTCGTTGTTAACCCAGTCCTCGACTAATCCGGTACATGTTTTAAGTCAGATGCCCTGTATATGTGTCTGTGTGTGTGTGTGTGTATATAGATATATATATATATATATATATATATATATATATATATATATATATATACACACACATACATATACATATATATATATATATATATACACACATACATATATATATATATATGTGTGTATATATATATATATATATACACACACACACACACACACACACACACACACATACACACAGTTAAAAATAAATAATATAGCTTATAATATACCACACAAAACATTGCAAAACATTATTCCAAGTAGACAACGCTTGAATTAAAACAATGGGCCCTTTTTCACAGTCACATGGAGCAGATGGTGTCACTATTATCCTTCTTTAGAATTGATAAAATAAATTTGTTTTGTGTTTAAAGAGTTTAAAACATTTTACTTTTCCATTCTGTGCAGTGTATATCCTAAAACTCTGAAAAGCTACAAAGCACTTTCTCTGATAAAGGCACACCTGAAGCTCACTTGTCCTGCCTTTGTCATGGTTAAAATAAAAACAAACTATAAATTCTTGATTTACTTTGCTTTTTATTTTCCTGTACATCATATACTGTAACAACTGTTCACCTCAGGAGTTGAAAAGTCTTGACTGAAAGTCTTTGATGTTCCCTTTACAATCCAGTGACATCCACCATGCCTTCAGTCATTAAATGTCATGGTAAAATAGTGTACAGTAGTGTAGTGGCGCTTGCATGCTCTCCCTGTGCTCATGTGGATTTCCTCCAGGCACTCTAGATTCCTCAGGCAGTCTAAAGACATGCACATTAGACTAAATCTCTGTATGAAATTTCCACTCAGTCAAAGTGTAGGTTTGAATGGTTGTTTGTGTTGGTCATGTTATGGACTTGTGAGCTGCTCAGGGCATACCTCACTTTTAAGTTGAGATCCAGCTTCCTTACAACTGGGTAGGATAAAGTGGATCAGGAAACATATGCATAATAAAATGATTAAAATCTTTTTCCAGATTAAAATGTCTCATTGATCAGTTTCTCATTCTTCTGGTGTAGTCTGGACTAACATATTTGAGCTGACGTTCCTTTGAATTGCTTGAATCAATTTTGCAGAACCCAGGTCGATTTTTGGAAAGAGTATAGCCATGAGTGGGTTTTTGCCCTGCGATGGTCTGGTGTGCTGTACAGGGTGTACTCTACCCTTGTGTGTCTGAATGGTCTATTGAGTAAAAGGGAACTGGTGTGTGAAAGCCTTCCTTGCTCGTACATGGTGGTTGCAAAGCTGCCAATCAGCCTCTCATAAACAAGCCCGATGTAGTTCCTCCTTGCGGTGACACATGGAAACTGGATACCTTGTGGCCCCAAACTGAACTACGAGGACTCGGAGGTGGTCTGCCTCTAGACTTGCAGCATGCATGGCCCACCGGTGTGTGGACACCGCCTGGTGCCCATGAACAGACCCCCTGCTATTGGGCAAATAGCCCTTGTGCTCCCAGGGTTGGTCTTCTGGCCAGGAGCTAAGGGTGCGGTATCCCTGAGAGAAACCTCTTGGTACTGCTCAACACAAACAAGTCCATGGAGTCAGCTTAGCCATAAAGTCATGTCTGTTGAAACAGCTCCCAGACCTTCCAGTTGGTATCACCGAAAGACTAATGAAACTTTGCTTGCTACTTGACCAAAAATAACATCTCACAATCATCAATGCCGATGCACCAACGCTGACAAGCACAGAAGATACCATAGAAAAGCTCTGTGTCTTCCAGTGATAAACTCATACTGCTCAATGATTTTAATGCCCGAGTAAGTTGTGACCACTATCAATGGGAAGGTGTACTCAGCAAACAAGGTGTCGGCAAGATGAACAACAATAGTCTTCTACTGCTGAGCAAATGTGCAGAGCAGAATCTAGCTATCAGTAACACCACATTCGGGATGGCGAACAATCTTCTGGCAGCAAAGTGAAGGTGCAGCTGATTTTTATAGAGAGTTGACTGAGGAGTGGGATCAGGTGTGCAGTGCTGCACTCAGCCAGAAGTAGGTCAGCCTCATCCCTCAACCACAGTATGTACTGCTGAGGAGAAAGCAGGATTAGAACAAAACCAAGGAACCACAGAACAGCCAAAATAAAAGCTCACAATACACAAACCATAACAGGTTCCAAGGTGGTGGAATGAGCTTCCTCTGGCTGTCTGGACATCAAAGTCCCTGAGAATCTTCAAATGACAGCTGAAAACTTATCATTTTTGGCATTAACACACACACACACACACACACACACACACACACACACACACACACACACACACACACACACACACTTACTGAATGAGTTTGACTGATGTTATATTTAGTCTACTAATATGTTCTAACAAAGCAGTACAAAAATATACTTGCTGATAGTGACTTTATTTCTTCTGTACATCGCTCTGGAAAAGACCATCTGGTAAATGCTGTAAATGTAAGAAGTAAATGCATTTCTCACCATTTTTAGGATTTTTTTTCACAGCCCTTATAGCTGTTCATATTTTAGTCTAATTCTGTCACATTAAAAATGTGTGTGTGTGTGTGTGTGTGTGTGTGTGTGTGTGTGTGTGTGTGTGTGTGTTCATGATGTTGTCATTTGTGTATATGTGAGTATTCTCAAGTGAACTGATGGTGTGGTTTCTATTAAACATCTGCATCAGAGACACAGTGTGTGTAATATGAAAGCTTATTTTGTGATTTTTTCAAAGAAACACAAAATTTCATTTTTTAAAATTGGCCCATGTGACTCGTTCATGCTTGATACATATCAGTATAGGTCAGTAAATATGCAGTGCTTTTGAGTTTTTTCTGATGTGGTTTTTGTTTTGGTGCTATTGGGTGTTGGTGTTGTTTTTATGGCTGTCGTGATTGTTGGGGTGGTGCTTGTTGGGTGGTCGGTGTTGGTATTATTGTTGATGTAGTTGTTGCTGATATGGTTTTTGGGCCGATCAATGTTTTTATGGTTGTTGGAGGGGTTGACGTTATGACTCTTGGGGTGGTCAATATTGTGATGGTATGTCTGGTTTCTGAACTAAACAAAAATGTGTACAAAAATGGAAAAGCACTCTGTGAGCTTCTTTTTAATAATCTTATTAACATAAATTTAAATCACACTGAATCTCCAGCCTAAACCTTTGATCAAAAGATCAGGTAATTAAATGTTAGCTCTTGTACCTCTAAAGCGCTAATTATTATTGAAATTATTAGGGTTTTAGTCTAAAGTGCTCAAAAGAAACGTGGATTAAACCCAATGAATATGTAGTGTTAATGAAGCTCCTCCTCACGGATACAGTTATATACACCTTCCTCTTCTAACCGACAGAGGAGGTGCATCAAAGTTATTTATACTGATAATCTCGAGCTATACAAAAAAAATCAGACATGAATTGAACACGTTTGACATTCTATAAAACGAACATTACTAATGTTCCTGGAAAAAATATCCACACGCAGATCCTAATTCTTCATCATCATTATCGTCATGTCCTTCCGCTTCTTCAGGGTTTGGGTCGCGAGGGTAGCAACCTAAGCAATGAGGTCCAGATTTCGCTCTCCCCAGCCACTTTCCTTCAGCTCTTCTGGGGAGACAACAGGATGTTCCCAGACAAGCATAGACATAGAGACATAGACATAGAGAGACATAGCCCCTCCAGCATGTTCTAGGTCAACCCCGGATTTCTTCCCGGTTAGACATGCACAAAACACTACACTAAGGAGGCGTTAGGGAGACATTCTGACTGGATGCCTGAGCCACCTCAATTGTCGCCTCTCAATATGGAGGAGCATGAAGGAAGCTCACTTCTGCGATCTTGTTCTTTTGGTAACTACCCAAAGCTTGTGACCATAGGTGAGGGTTGGAACGTCGATCAACTGGTAAATTGAGAGCTTTGCTTTGCAGCTCAGCTCTCTCTTCCCCATGGTGGACCGGTACAGGCTCCACTTTACAGCAGAGGCTGCAGCGATCCATCTGTCGATCTCCCGCTCCATCCTTCCCTCACTCATGAACAAAACCCCAAGATACTTAAACTCCTCCACTTGGGGCAGGACCTCATTCCAGACCTGGAGGGTGTATTCCACCTTTGTCCTACTGAAAACCATGGCCTTGGACTTGGAGGTGCTGATTTTCATCTTGACCGCTTTGCACTCGAGTGCGAATTTTTTCAATGAGAGCTGGATGTCTCGGCATGATGCAGCCAAAAGGACAACGTCATTTACAAAAAGCAAAGATGAGATCCGATGGCCACCAAACCAGAACCCCTCAACGCCTCGGATGCGCCTAGAAATTCTGTCTATAAAAATTATGAACAGTATTGGTGACAGGCTTGGCGGACTCCAACCCTCACCGGAAGAAAATTCAACTAGTTGTCATCAATATGGGCCAAACTCTGGCTCCAGTGATACAGCAATCAAATGGCCCGTAGCTGTGGGTGTGGAACACTGTACTCCTGGAGCATGGCCTGCAAGAGAGACATGGTCGAAAGCCTTCTCCAAATCCACAAAACACATGTAGATAGATTTGGCAAAGTCTCATCAAACTCTCATCGCCGACTCCAGGATCCTGTGCAGCATATAAAGTTGGTCAAAAGTGCTACGACCAGGACATAAACCACATTGTTCCTCCTGAATCTGAGGTTTGATTATTGGTCAGATCCTCCTCTCCAGTACCCCTGCATTGACTTTCCTGGGTAGGCTGAGGAGTGTGATTCCCCGATATTTGGAACACACCCTCTCACCCTCCTTTTTAAAAAGGGAGACTACCACCCCGGTTTGCCAATCCAGAGGTACAGCCCCCAATGACAATGCAATTTTGCAGAGATGTGTCAACCAATACAGTCCTACAGCATCCAGAGCCCTGAGATATTCATTGTGGATCTCATCCACCCCAGGAGCCCAACCACTGAGGAGCTTGTTGACCACCTCAGTGACCTCTGCTCCAGTGATGGGCAGACCCCCGCCCAAAGCTCCAGGGTCTTCCTCCTCTGCGGAGAGCATGTTGGTGGGCTTGAGGAGGTCCTCGAAGCATTCCTTCCACTTCCCGATAACATCCCCTGTCAAGGTAAACAGCTCCTCACCTCCACTGTAAACAGTGTTTGCGGAGAACTGCGTCCCCCTCCTGAGGTACTGGATGGTCAATAAGTCCCGATAGGCCTCCTTTGTAAGTTGGATGGCCCCCATCACCACTGGTGTCCACCACGAGGTTCAGGTGTTAACGCTACGACAAGTACCAACGACCTTCTGGCAACAGCTATGGGCTGCTGCCTCAGAAATGGAGGCACGAAACATGGCCCATTCAAATTGCATCCTCCTTGGATCCCTCCTTGAATCACTACCTTATTGTGGTGGAGGGGTTTGCATGACCTAATGATCCTAAGAGCTATGTTGTCGGGGGCATAATGCCCCTGGTTGGGTCTCCCAAGGCAAACAGGTCCTGGATGAAGGTCCAGACGAAGTGTGGTTCAGAAGACCTCGATGCCAAATAAAAAGAAAACAAGGACACAGTTTCTCTTGTCCAGACATGGGTCACCAGGGTGACCCCCCTGGAGCCAGGCCCGGGGAAGGGTCTCAAAGGCAAGTGCCTGGTGGCCTGGTGGTCGGGCTTCTGCCCATGGAGCCCGGCTGGAACCAGCCAGAAAAGCAGACATGGGTGTGCCCTCCCATGGACCCACCACCTGTGGGAAGGGCTATAGGGGATGGGTCCAATGTGAGTTGGGTGGCAGCCGAAGGCATGGGTTCTGTCCAACCAATTCTCGGTTACTGACTCTGACTCTTGGGACATGGAATGTCACCTCTCTGGTGGGGAAGGAGCCCTAGCTGGTGTGTGAGATGGAGAGATACTGACTAGATATAATCAGGCTTACCTCATTGCATAGCTTGAGCTCTGGAACCACTCATCTCGAGAGAGGCTGGACCTCATTCCATTCTAGAGTTGCTCATGAGGAGAGGTGACGAGCCAGTGTGGGAATCCTTGTTGCTCCATCTCGGTGCCCAAACACTGGGGTTCTCCCTGTTCGACAGAACGGTAGCTTCTCTCCTCCTTCAAGTGGGGGGACAGGTCCTGCTTACGCACCAAATGTCAGTTCAGAGTACACACCCTTCTTGGAGTCTTTATGGGGTATGTTGGAGAACACTCCCCTGGAAGAGTCGCTCATTATCCTGGGAGACTTCAATATCGGCAACGATAGTGTGACCTGGAAGGGTGTGATCGGTAGGTACGGCCTCTCCAGTCTGAACCTGAATGGTGTTTCGTTGTTGGACTTCTGTGCTTGTCACAATTTGTCTATCACGAACACCATGTTCGAACATAAGGGTTTCCATAAGTGCACTTGGCACCAGGACAACTAAGGTCTCAGTTCGATGATTGACTTTGTAGTCATGCGGTTGCATGTTCTGGACAGTCAGGTAAAGAGGGGAGCTGAGCTGTCAACTGATCACCACCTGATGGTGAGGTAGTTTCGATGGTGGGGGAGGCTGCCTTCCAGACCTGGCAGGCCCAATTGTGTAATTAGGTCTGCTGGGAATATTTGGAGGAGTCTTGAGCGGCCTTTAGGGTCAAGAGTCTTGAAGGTCTTGAGAGGCCTTTAACTCGCACCTCCGCCAGAGCTACAACCACATGTCGAAGGAGGTGGGTGACTCCAAATTCCTACATGAATTTGCATATTTGGTTTCAAACCTGGTTGTTTCTTTCGTTGAAGCTTTAATTATTGGTGATTTTAATATTCATTTCAATAAGCCAGAGAACCCTTTAAGGACAGCGTTCGTATCTATCCTAGATTCAGTCAGGGGTAAACCAGAATTTAATAGTATCCAATCATAAAGCAGGTCACACTCTCTATTTAATATGCTCATGTCTCGGTTTTACGTACTTCGCTTTAACGGATTTCGGATGCAACGGACAAAATCTGTAGCTTCCGACTAGTCCGGATCATCTGGACCTGGGCTGTTGTTTCCAAAAGTGACCACCAGATGACAAGACTGGCTTGAAGAAATATCGCGAATTTAAATCTATTCCTCTATTTTCAATGCCACGTCACTGTGGCGCGAAGCGGAGTGCCAATCCTTTCTGTGTGCAGGCGGGTCCCATACCTTGAAACTCTAATTTTATTGGACTCACACGCTGCAGTGTTTATGTGACAGGCAGCGCGTCCCAAGTTTTGGCAATCATCTGTTCTGTGGGTTGAAGTTTTTCCATGTCTGTCCATTTGTGTTTGCTTGCCATCTGTGCTTGGCTTTGTGGAAATGAGCTGATCAAAATGAGGGAAATTTATCTCTTTACTCAAAAACAACACACGCAGTCTGTGGCTGTGTTATAATCTAATAAAATTAGAGTTTTAAGGTATCGGACCCGCCCACACACTGGAGTACAGAAAGGATTGGCTCTCCGCTGTGCACCACAGTGACATGGAATTGAAAATAGATGTATCGATTTAAATGTGCGAGATTTATTTATCTGTTTTTGTTTTACTTGATGGCCTTTTTGTATTTTTATTTAAATGACAGTGAAATTATGTATTCGTTATTCTGTTAAGAAAGGCCCCCTGATTTATCTGAGAGCCAGATACAGTCATCAAAACAGCCACATCTGGCTCGCGAGCCATAGGTTCCCAACTCTTGAGATATATATATATATATATATATATATATATATATATATATATATATATATATATATATATATATATATATATATATGGCTCTCAGAGGATTGAATCTCTTAGTATAAAAAGTTCCCGACCCCTGATATTATGGTGTACATTTACAGAGTATAGGTACAGTATTTACATTTCCAGATTTGCAGGAGTCATCTTGAAGGAGGGGTTTGTCAGGAATGTTCGAAAAGTGAAAAGAGTGTCAGACAGAGTGATGAGTCTCAAGTTAGAAATCGAAGGCGTGATGGTCAATGTTGTTAGTGCTTATGCCCACAGGCAGGATGTGAGCGAGAAGAGAAGGAGAGATTCTGGAGTGAGTTAGATGAAGTGATGAGGAATACCCCCCAGAGGTGAAAGAGTGGTCATTGGGGCAGACTTCAATGGACATGTTGGTGCAGGCAACAGAGGGGACAAGGAAGTGATGGGCAGGTTTGGTATCCAGGACAGGAACACAGAAGGACAGATGTTGACCGATTTTGCAAAAAGGATGGCAATGGCTGTGGTGAATACTTTCTTCAAGAAGAAACAGGAGCATAGGGTGACTTATGAAAGCGGAGGTAAGAGCACACAGGTAGACTACATCTTGTGTAGGCGATGTAATTTGAAGGAAGTCAGTGACTGCAAAGTAGTAGTGGTTGAGAGTGTTGCCAAACAGCATAGGATGGTGGTGTGCAAGATGACGCTGATGGTGAGGAAGGTGAAAAAGGCAAAGGCAGAGCATAAGACAAAGTGGTGGAAGCTGAAAAAGGAAGAGTGTCGTGTTGTCTTCAAAGAGGAGTTGAAACAAGCTTTGGGTAGTCAGGAAGTGCTTCCAGATGACTGGACAACCACAGCCAATGTGATCAGGGAGACCGGTAGGAGAGTACTTGGTGTGTCCTCTGGAAGGAAAGTAGATGAGAAAACTTGGTGGTGGAATGTGAAGTGTAGGAGTGTGTACAAAGGAAGAGGTTAGCTAAGAAGAAGTGGGAAGTGTATTGACTGATGAAAGAAGTGTGATGGGAAGATGGAAAGAGTACTTTGAAGAGCTGATGAATGAGGAAAATGAGAGAGAAAAAAAGAGTAGAAGGGGTGACCATTGAGGACCTGGAAGTAGCAAAGATTAGTAAGGGTGAATTGAGGAGGGCATTGAAGAGGATGAAGGGTGGAAAAGTAGTTGGTCCTGATGACATACCAGTTGAGGTATGGAAGTGTCTAGGGAAGGTAGCAATAGATTTTCTGACAAGAATATTCAACAAGGTCTTAGAAAGTGAGCAGATGCCGGAGGAATGGAGGAGAAGTGTGCTTGTGCCCATTTTTAAGAACAAGGGAGATGTAGAGAGTTGTGGCAACTATAGAGGGATAAAGTTGATGAACCATACAATGAAGTTATGGGAAAGAATAGTAGAAGCTAGACTAAGAGCAGAGGTCAGCATTTGGGAACAGCAGTTTGGTTTCATGCCAAGAAAGAGCACCACAGATGCAGTGTTTGCTTTGAGGATGTTAATAGAGAAGTACAAAGAAGGCCAGAGGGAGCTGCATTGTGCCTTTGTGGATCTGGAGAAAGCATATGACAGGGTGCCGAGAGAGGAACTGTGGCATTGTATGAGGAAGTCTGGAGTGGCAGAGAAGTATGTTAGAGTGGTGCAGGACATGTATGAGAGATGTAAAACAGTGGTGAGGTGTGCTGTCGGTGTAACAGAAGCGTTCAAGGTGGAGGTGGGACTGTATCAAGGGTCAGCTCTCAGCCCCTTCTTGTTTGCTATGGTGATGGACAGGCTGACAGACGAGGTTAGACAATAATCTCCATGGACTATGATGTTTGCATATGACATCGTGATCTGTAATGAGAGCAGAGAACAAGTGGAGGAAAATCTAGAGAGGTGGAGGTATGCCCTGGAAAGGAGGGGAATGAAGGTTAGTCTCAGTAAGACAGAATACATGTGTGTGAACGACAAGGACCCAAGAGAACTGTGAGGTTACAGGGGGCAGAGATAAAGAAGGTGGAGGATTTAAAGTACTTAGGCTCAACAATCCAGAGCAATGGAGAGTGTGGAAAAGAGGTGAAGAAGCGTGTGCAGGCAGGTTGGAATGGATGGAGAAAAGTGTCCGGTGTGATGTGTGATAGGAGAGTATCGGCAAGAATGAAGGGAAAAGTGTAGAAGACGGTGATGAGGCCAGCGATGTTGTATGGTTTAGAGACAGTGGCCCTGGGGAAAGGACAGGAGGCAGAGTTGGAGGTAGCAGAGATGAAAATGTTGAGGGTCACTTTGGGAGTAACGAGGATGGATAGGATCAGGAATGAGTACATCAAAGGGACAGCACATGTTAGATGTTTTGAAGACAAAGTCAGAGAGGCTAGATTGAGATGGTTTGGACATGGACAGAGGAGGGATGGTGAGTACATTGGTAGTAGGATGCTGAGGCTGGAACTACCAGGCAGAAGGCCCAGAGGAAGACCAAAGAGAAGATTTATGGATGTGGTGAAAGCGGACATGAAGGTCGTTGGAGTAAGAGTAGAAGATGCAGAAGGTAGGGTGAGATGGAGGCGGATCATTTGCTGTGGTGACCCCTGAAGGGAACAGCCGAAAGGAAAAGAAGAAGAAGAATTTACATTTGCAGATTACATAGTGTGCTTAAGTAAAAGTTTTTCAGAACGTAATCATTGAAATATATGGAATCGGAAACTTTGGACAATTGGGTGCTTCGGACCAGTGTTCCCCCCTATTAGTCCGTTAAACCGAGGCATGATTATACTAACTTTAGGATTAAATACTTAAAATACAGACGATTCCCGACTTACATTTTAGTTCAGTTCGGACGGCCGAACGTAAGGTGAACAAAAACGTAAGTTGTTACTGTATGTTCCAGTGACATATAACGTTCATACTGTACTATACATCCATAAATACCATTACCGTATCTCATAAACACCCCTAAATCAATTATTATAAACATAACATTGTAAAATAATATCAAATATATCAAATAATATCAACATTAATTTCAAATAAAATTAATTCAAACAAAATAATTTCAAATATCAAATGCAGTATCAAATATAACCTTTAACATGCTCTGTGATGCGATCTTTCTGCTTGTAAATGGTTCCGATGGACGACGGAGCAATTTGGCAGAAACGTGCAACATTTACATGTTTTTCACCAGCATCCATTGTCTTGATAATAGCCATCTTCGTTTCTAATGAGATGGCTTGCCGCTTTTTCTGATTACCACTATCACTAGTAGGCTTACGTCTCTGACCAACCATATTTGCTTAGGGTTACAATAGTCAACAAAACAGTGTAAACACAAAGATCACAGAGATGATGTCTTAACACAAGGGTAACACACAGTGATCTGGGAAGAAGGAGGGGCACGTTCAGTCTGTCGTTTGTAAACAATGGACGCAGTGTCACGCGGAAGTAGCATATTATGTCAGCGTACTACGCAGGTATGTCTTGTACTACAGAGAGCATGCTAAACTCAAAACTTGACTTTTTTTTTTTTTTAAACGTTAAATTGAAAAATACGTAAAACAAATGAACGTAAGTCGGGGAGTGTCTGTATAGTCACAGTTCCACAGTCAAAAACTATTTTAGATTATTATTATCTCATCTTGCTTACACACCTGTCTGTCTTCCTTTCGGCTTTTTCCCTTTTACTCGGGAGTCGACTGATTCGCAAATTTGATTTGGCAGAGGTTTTATGTCGGATACCCTTCCTGACACAACCCTTTTTAGCAAGGGACAGAAACACGCTAACGACTTTGCAGCGTACTCTTTACAAAAGTCAGCAATGGTTCTTTTACATGAACCTCTCACCATAGACAGTGAGAGACATGGCCCGCCTTTGATAACCCAGTTAGCTGCACTGGGGGGGACAGTGACAACCTTGTGGAGAGTGGGAATCAAACCCTCAACCTTTGGATCAGCAATCCAGCGCCCGATACCACTAGACCACCACTGCCCCCTTGCTTACACACCTCTTAGTACTAATATATACACCTTGCCACGTTATCGCATTCAGTGTGCTTTTACATCAATGACTGCAGAGAGTTTCATTAATAATCTTCCAGAATTACAAACTATGATCGGATCACCATCAGACATGACAGAACTCGATCAAGCCACCGAGTGCTTTGAGTCAAATTTACACCATATGCTAGATAATGTGGCCCCTCTCAAAGAAAACCAATCAAAGAGAAAAAAATCATCCCCCTGGTATAATGATGAAACACATGCCCACTAAAACAGAATAAACGAAAATGGCGGCAAACTAAATTATTTGTTTTCCAATTAGAATTGAAGGCAAGTCTCGTTAATTACAGAAAAGCTCTTAGTGTTACTGGAGCCGTCTTATGTAAATACATCTACTCATGCAACTGGACACATCATCAGTAATGTTCCTGGAATCATTGGGTGTTTTGGGTCTTTCACCATCATACACCATCATTCAGGTGACCCAGCTGGGGCTGATCAGACCCCGGCTTGTGTCCAGTTGGCACACTAGCTACCATGACTCGATGGTTTTCTTCTCTTGAGCCACAACCATCTTGAGGCCCTCTCTGCCGCTCCGGTGGTATTGTGGCTGGCTCTTCTCCTCTGTTGCCCGACGATGCCTAGACAACCCAGAGCTTTGGCGAAGGACCGTCCCGCAAAGCCTCTACAGCCAACCTCCACTGGAAGGCACTTCGCCCTCCATCCTGATTGTTGAAAGTCTTTCACCAGTCCCATGTACTTGGACAGCTTCCTCTCAAAGGCTTCTTCCAGGCGGTATTCCCATGGGACAGTCAACTCCAGCAGCATCACTTGCTTGGTGGCCTCTGACACAAGGACAATGTCAGGACGGAGGGTGGTGACCGCAATATATGGCTAGGGAACTTCAACTGGTGTTCAAGATACACTAACAGCTGCCAGTCTCTTGCAGAGGTCAGAATGCCTGCTGGTGGTCTGTTAGCTGGGGCAGCCTGCTCCCCAGCCCTCACAAAGGCAATGATGTTCTTAGGGGGTGGAATTGTTTTGCCCAAGCCAATCCCGTGCTGCTGACCTCGGCGGTGGTCTTCAGGAGCAGAAAATTTCTCAAATCTAATAGAAAATAACAAAAACAATCTGAAATACTTATTTAATATTGCTGCAGAATTAAATAGGAATAAGACCAAAAATAAAACATGTAGAACATCAACTTATAGCAGTGACAACTTTATGCACTTTTTAATATTAAAATTGAAATTATCAGTCAAAAAATTGATTCCATAGTAATAAAACACCAGTATATCCACAACTTGAATATTTTAGTCCAATGAAAAAGACAGAACGAATCTCATTCATTTTCTCATCAATCCTCCACCTGTGTGTTTGATCCAGTACATCCATGTTTCTTTAAACAAATATCAGAAGTGATCAGCCCTTTATTAAATGTAATAAATTCTTCCCTTAGCTCTGGTTATGTACCTAAAGCCTTTAATCTAGCAGTTATCAAACCTCTGATTTAAAAACCTGATCTCAGTGTCAGTCTCACCATGTGTACCAGTACATTAGAGTGGTTACTGACGCTGGTCTTTCATTTGAAGCTCATGTGGATAATATTACTTGCGTGGCCTTTCATCTCAGGAATATTGATAAAGTAAGAAATATGATGTCACTGCATGATGTGGAAAAACTTGTTGATGCTTTTGTTACCTCGAGATTAGGTTATTGTAATGTGTTACTGTCTCGATGGTCTAATAGGAGAATAAACAAGCTCCAGTTAGTCCAGAATGCAGCAGCGAGAGTCGTTACTAGAACCAGCAGACACGAGCAGATCACCCAGATGGAAGGAGAGTCTCCTTAATTGCAGAAAAGCTCTTAGTGCTGCGAAAGCAGAATATTTCTCAAGTCTAAAAGAAAAAAAAATATTCCAATATACTTTTTTTAATACGGTTGCGGAATTCACTAGGAATAAGACCATAAATAAAACTTGTAAACCACAAACTTATAGCGATGATGAAAAATTAATTACATATACTTAAAAGCAGGTATGCCAACAGCACTGGTTATGTACCAAAATCCTTTAAACTAGCAGTTATCAAACCTCTGATTAAAAACCTGATCTTCTTCTTTTTCTTCTTCTTTTCCTTTCGGCTTTTCCCTTCAGGGGTCGCCACAGCGAATCATCTGCCTCCATCTCACCCTATCCTCTGCATCTTTTTCTCTTACACCAACTGCCTTCATGTCCTCCTTCACCACATCCATGAATGATTAAAAACCTGATCTCGACCCATATCGACTGTCCAACTATAGCCCAACATCAAACCTCCCTTTAATCGCTAAGATTTTAGAAAAAGCTGTAGTGCAGCAGTTATGTTCATATTTTTGTCGGAGTAACATTCACAAAATGTATCAGTCAGGTTTTAGGCCTCGTCATAGCACAGAGACAGCACTTGTTAAGGTGGCAAATAACCTACTGGTGGCCTTCGACCACGGTTGTGTCTCCCTGCTTGTAAATGAGATTGAGTGAGAGAGGGTGTGTTGGTGAGTGTAAGAGAGTGAGAGTCAGTAAGTAAGTGTGTGACAATGAGTGAGTAAAAGGGAGAGAGTGAGTATGTGAGTAAGAAGGAGTGAATGTCAGCTTTGTGGCCTTAATAAAAATACTTCATTTATTTTTATTACAAGAGTTATGGGGAACAACTGTACTCAGAAACAGATAGTTATAAACATCTAAGTAAACTTTTATTCATCCAAATGTAAAATAATAAAAAGATTGTTGTGAATGTAAATCATGTATACAGCAAATAAACATTCATTAATGAGAATAAAATTAAAACATGAATTGACTTACATCCAATTTTACAAAATGTAGGCACATCATAATCTGGGAATTATTCACAATGTATATACACACTGTACAATCCATATTTATATAATGCGTGCACACACACACACACACACACACACACACACACACACACACACACACACACACACACACAGACACACACACTCTTGGCAGTGCTGATACCACATTTGGCTTCTGAACGATGTTGCATAGGATCAAGATGCTGATGGTAAGCAACATTATTAAGAAAAAACTGCACAAGTCAACAACACTCGAAATTCATGAGGATTTAAAACAAAACCACAAATAATTCCTGATATCAAGTGTTAACTGAGTTAAGGTCTGCCGGTTCAGGTACTAGCTCTTCCAGAAAGTCTATAAAATAAGTGGAAGAGTCATCTGATACATCAGTGACTTGCGTTTCAGTCCGGAGTCCTATTTTGATTTTGTGTTCAATCTTTTTCCCTGAAGTCCACATGTATTAATATTTACGTAGTTCAATGTACAAAAAGTTATTTTACCATTTCCCTTTCTCTCTTTATCTCTCAGACTAGAACGAAGAGAGAAAACTGAGAGACAAATATGATAATATATAATTGTATCTGCAAGTAGAAAGTAGATGAATGAAACATTTACTGGTGCTGACATAACTAGCTATAAAATTAGCATACAGATTAGCAAGGCAAAATCTTGCTAGCTGGTTAGCTAGTAAGTGTTAGCTCATTTGAATACAGTGCATATTTAGTGAGTTAAAGCTGCCTTAGTCAGTGTTCATGCTGAATTATAATGAATGAAATATTAGAATTTAATTCTACTTCTAGGTTGTGGGTCTGGAACGGCACTTCAGCAGTAATGTTATGACAAATACTGCCCTTGTTCAGAACCCAGACACTCACGTAGACACTAATGTATCTTTGTCTTTGTTTTGTCTTCTGACAGCCAGGTACAATGCTTACCTGCATTCTACAACTTTCACTCAAATACTGTAACAGTATTCACTGTGAATGGGTGTGGCTAAACTTTTGTAAAATAAATAGTCTAATATAACCTAAACGGAATGGGTGGTTCCGCTGACTTGCTGAACAGTGACTAGGCATGGCTAATCTGTTGTATAATGAACGAGAAGGGCGAATCTGCCGTAAAATAAATGAGCAGGACTGATCTACTCTAAAGGAAATTGATGATGCGAGCCTGCATTTAACAGAACGGGTGGGTCTGGTCTGGTCTGGTACCTTCCAAGTCGTAGCACGACTGTTGGCGACCTGCCATGAAGGAGAACGCCTTGATTATCATCTTCATGGAGGTTTTCTTGGCAAGGATAGTGCAGTGGTTTGCCATTGCCTTCTGCACGATGCGAACCTACAGGTAATTTTGAACAGCCAATTAGCCCACCGTGCATGTTTTTGGACTGCGCAAGGAAACTGGAGTACCCGGAGGAAACCCATGCGAGCACAGGGAGAACACACAAACTCCGCACAGAAACACCCAGGCCGGGAATCGAACCCAGGTCTTCTCGCTGTGAGACAGACATGCTAACCGCTACGCCACTGTGCCGCCCTGGGTGGGGCTAATCTGCTGTAAACTAAATGGACAGATCTAACCTAATATAAAAAGAGTACAGGTGGGGCTAACCAGCTGTAAAGTGAATGAGCAGGGCAAATATACTAAATGAATGTTGATGTTGACTATATTTAAATCACTGTTTTGGCAGCTGTGATTTCATAATTAGACTTTATGGACTGAGGAGGTGAGGAGCACATGTTAAAAATTGAACAATGTTTCACACTATACTCAGCTTTATCATTTTAGAAAACCAGAGAAGACAGTGGTGGAGCATGGGCATTAAGTCCAAAGGAAAGTTCTGGACCGGCGATGAGGTATAAACACACACATACAGTAAGCACACACTTCATTAATCAACATTGTGCAGCTACTTCAAAGCACCCAAAAAAGTCGGACTGGGTTCTCGGCCAAAATGGTTCCGTTCCTCATCTGTATTTAATATTCCGTATGATGACTATTATTAATATGATCAAGCCACTTGGAGCTGTTCAGGTGTACAGCTAAAGCCCTTCTGCTTGAGTGGAAGTGAAAAGTTCAGGATCAGAAAAAGCACGCTTCGATGCAAAACACAGTAAGGCACTGGGCTCCTCAATACCAAAACGAGGGGAAGAAAACAGACCCGGGAAGAGTAAGGGGAATCAGAGGGGTCACCAGAGAAAGAGGGCAAGACAGGTCTACTGGGCATGTCTCAATTTTCTGAAAAGGAAAAGCTCCATGCTGGTGAAAGGCCATTACTGATCATAGACATCAAAGTACAACATCTTGGTGCTTCACATCACGTCGTCCTTCAGAAAGTCTCCCAGAATGCTTCGCTTCTTTCCCTTTAAATTAATGGCAAATGATGGCCAGCATCACAATAAACATTTCCAAGTCACTGTTATGTGAGCCAAGACATTCACAGTAACAAGGATCAAAAAAGAAAATCATAATAGCACCATAGAAGGAGAGGTTTTAGCAAATCAGAGACACACAGGCATAAAGACATCTAAGCCCGCTTCGAGGATTAAATCAATAATTATCATTATCATTAGCATTGGTATTATTAGGTCTTATAGCTGGACTACAATGAGGTAAGGATTCTGAAGCTCTGTCTGATGGCGTGTACTATTTTTAATACCTCTAGCACAGCAAGTGGACTGAAAATTAATTTTTAAAAAAATGCAGTTTCTGTCTTGTTATTCTTCTTTTTTTCTTCTCTGTTCTATGGGTTATGAAGACTGCTTACATTTCATATCCATAATTTATGAGTTACAGTTATTGGATTTCTTTCTTGTGGGATCTTTGATTTTTCATGATTAACTTGTGCTGTAACGTTGTAGCTTGCCACCCAGCGAGTCAAACCGTGAGAAATTATACACTTTCCTTCAAAAATCCAGGAAGTAAAAAGCAGCAGGTGCCTGGACACAGGCTGACAATCGCAGGAAGTCTGCAAGTAAAAAGTCAGATCAGAGCATCAGAGCGCTGACTCATGTGATGAGTCAAGGATGTCGTCATGGTGACCATTACTGTTTGAGTCACTGTCATAACTCTGCGTGTTGGAGCAGGTCGCAGCCTCCTTCAGGCGCATCAACATATTCATCTGAAAGAGATGAGAGAGAGAAACACACAACACTACTTTATACTGCACTGTGTGCATGTAGGTGTGTGTGTGTGTGTGTGTGTGTGTGTGTGTGTGTGTGTGTGTGTGTGTGTGTGTGTGTGTTTCTCACCAGGGGATCAGCGTCACTGTCACTCTGGGTGCTCTGTTTAATTGCACCTTCATTAGAGGTGGACCCTCCATCCAAACCCACATCCTCTGGGCGTAGTTTTAGCAGCAGAGGCCAATCAGGATGCTTGGAGTTTGAGCGCCATGGAAATGTGTCCATTACCCAACGAGTAGGATCATCCCATGCAGCTCTGCATCCATATAGCTGGAGGAGGAGGGGACACAAATACACTCAGTACACTTGTCCTTTTATAAACACTGCAGTCCTGAGCAGGAAGGATGAGCATGCTACTTGTTCTTACCCATGATATAGACTGTGCTATACCCATTACCTGAAATTAATGTAGCCGTGAGGGAGGGGCACAAGCCAGTGGCTCTCCCTCACGCTGGTCCCAAGCCCGGATAAATGCAGAGGGTTGCATCAGGAAGGGCATCCGGCGTAAAACAATTGCCAAATAAAACATGCGAGTCACATCAAAAACATTCATACTGGATCGGTCGAGGCCCAGGTTAACAATGACCGCCATCAGTGCTGTTAGCCAACAGGGTGCTGGTGGAAATTGGACTACTGTTGGTCGAAGACACCAAAGAAGGAGAGGCGGGAGACGTGTCCGTAGGCAGAGAGAGAAGAGGAAAGGCAGGAGTCTAAGACTGAAAGTAGGGACTTTGAATGTTGGAACTATGACAGGAAAAAGTAGAGAGCTGGCTGACATGATGCAGAGGAGGAAGGTGGACATACTGTGTGTTCAGGAGACCAGGTGGAAAGGTAGCAAGGCTAGAAGCTTAGGAGCGGAGTTTAAGCTGTTTTATCATGGTGTGGATGGGAAGAGAAATTGAGTAGGAGCCATCTTGAAGGAGGAGTTTGTCAGGAATGTTCTAGAAGTGAAAAGAGTGTCAGACAGAGTGATGAGTCTCAAGTTAGAAATTGAAGGCATGATGTTCAATGTTGTTAGTGCTTATGCGAGAAGGAGAGATTGTGGAGTGAGTTCGATGAAGTGATGCAGAATACCCCCAAAGATGAAAGAGTAGTCATTGGGGCAGACTTCAATGGACATGTTGGTGCAGAAAAAAAAAAAGGGGACGAGGAAGTGATGGGCAGGTTTGGTATCCAGGACAGGAACGCAGAAGGACAGATGTTGGTAGATTTTGCAAAAAGGATGGAAATGGCTGTGGTAAATACTTTCTTCTAGAAGAGAGAGGAGCATAGAGTGACTTATAAAAGCAGAGGTAGGAGCACACAGCTAGACTACATCTTGTGTAGGCGATGTAGTTTGAAGGAGGTCAGTGACTGCAAAGTAGTAGAGGGTGAGAGTGTTGCCAAACAGCACAGGATGGTGGTGTGTAGGATGACTCTGATGTTGAGGAAGGTGAAGAAGGCAAAGGCAGAGCAGAGGACAAAGTGGTGGAAGGTGAAAAAGGAGGAGTGTCGTGTTGTCTTCAAGGAGGAGTTGAAACAGGCTTTGGGTGGTCAGGAAGTGCTTCCAGATGACTGGACAACTACAGCTAATGTGATCATGGAGACAGGTAGGAGAATACTTGGTGTGTCATCTGGAAGGAGAGTAGATAAGGAGACTTGGTGGTGGAATGAGGCAGTGCAGGAGTGTGTACAAAGGAAGAGGTTAGCTAAGAAGGGGGACAGAGAGAGGACCGAACAGAGTAAACAGGAGTACAGGGAGACACAGCATAAGGCGAAGGTAGCGGTGTCAACGGCCAAACAGAGGGCGTATGATGACTTGTATGCTCGGTTGGAAAGTAAAGAGGGAGAAAATGATTTATACAGGTTGGCACAGCAGAGAAGTAGAGCTGGGAAGGATGTGCAGCAAGTTAGAGTGATAAAGGACAGAGAGAGAAATGTATTGACTGATGAAAGAAGTGTGCTGGGAAGATGGAAAGAGTACTTTGAAGAGCTGATGAATGAGGAAAATGAGAGAGAAAAAAGAGTAGAAGAGGTGACTGTTGAGGACCAGGAATTAGCAAAGATTAGTAAGGGTGAAGTGAGAAGGGCATTGAAGAGGATGAAGAATGGAAAGGCAGTTGGTCCTGATGACATATCGGTGGAGGTATGGAAATATCTAGGAGAGGTAGCAGTAGATTTCCTGACAAGAACATTCAACAGGGTCTTAGAGAGTGAGAGGATGCCAAAGGAATGGAGGAGAAGTGTGCTGGTGCCCATTTTTAAGAACAAGGGAGACATGCAGAGTTGTGGCAACTACAGAGGGATAAAGTTGATGAGCCATACGATCAAGTTATGGGAAAGAATAGTGGAAGCTAGACTAAGGGCAGAGGTCAGCATTTGTGAACAACAGTTTGGTTTCATGCCAAGAAAGAGGACCACAGATGTAGTGTATGTCAGAGTGGATCAGGACATGTATGAGAGATGTAAGACTGTGGTGAGGTGTGCTGCCGGTGTGACAGAAGAGTTCAAGGTGGAGGTGGGACTGCATTAAAGGGTCAGCTCTGAGCCCCTTCTTGTTTGCTATGCTGATGGACAGGCTGACAGACGAGGTTAGACAAGAATCTCCTTGGACTATGATGTTTGCAGATGACATTGTGATCTGTAGTGAGAGCAGAGAACAAGTGGAGGAAATTCTAGAGAGGTGGGGGTATGAACTGGAAAGGAGAGGAATGAAGGTTAGCCTCAGTAAGACAGAATACATGTGTATGAATGGCAAGGACCCAACAGGAACGGTGAGGTTACAAGGAGCAGAGATAAGGAAGGTGGAGGATTTTAAATACTTAGGCTTAACAATCCAGAGCAATGGAGAGTGTGGAAAAGAGGTGAAGAAGTGTATGCAGGCTGGTTGGAATGGTTGGAGAAAAGAGTCCGGTGTGATGTGTGATAGGAAGGTATCGGCAAAAATGAAAGGAAAAGTGTACAAAACGATGTTGAGGCCAGCGATGTTGTATGGTTTAGAGACAGTGGCCCTGGGGAAAAGACAGGAGGCAGAGCTGGAGGTAGCAGAGATGAAAATGTTGAGGTTCTCTTTGGGAGTAACGAGGATGGATAGGATCAGGGATGAGCACATCAGAGGGACAGCACATGTAAGACGTTTTGGAGACAAAGTCAGAGAGGCCAGATTGAGATGGTTTGGACATGTACAGAGGAGGGATAGTGAGTATATTGGTAGTAGGATGCTGAGGTTGGAACTACCAGGCAGAAGGCCTAGAGGAAGACCAAAGAGACAATTCATGGACGTTGTGAAGGAGGGCATGAAGGCAGTTGGCGTAAGAGAAAAAGATGCAGAGGATCGGGTGAGATGGAGGCAGATGATTCGCTGTGGCGACCCCTGAAGGGAAAAGCCGAAAGGAAAAGAAGAAGAAGAATTTACAATGTTATATTTATAATAATTGATTTAGGGGTGTTTCATGAGATACAATAATGGTATTTATGGATGTCTAGTACAGTATGAACGTCATACGTCACTCTAACATACAGTAACAACTTACGTTTTTTTTCACCTTATGTTCGGCCGTCCGGAACCAAACTAAAACGTAAGTTGTGGAGCACATCTGTGTGTGTATGTATATGTGTGTGTGTGTGTGTGTGCGTGTGTGTGTGTGTGTATATATATATATATATATATATATAAAGAAGTCCAGTTTACCTTGTATTAGATTTACATAAAGGTTTAGGGTCTATATTTTACCTACTGATGGGTGCCCAAGGATGGTGTTATATGAGTAGTGCTGTTCCTTTAATTAAGTAAAAAATAAAATAAATTTTCTCTGCTTTTCATGACTATAGGGGTAACATCAGGAAATTTATTTACTCCCCATTTCATTCGCTGATTTCCACCTCCATTTGTATCACCTGTTTTATTATTTGGGGCAGTGGTGGCAGTGGTTAATGTTCTGAATTATTAATCAGAAGATAAGATTAATATGGTACAAATCCCATAAAGGAAATTATTTGGAACACACACACACACACACACACACACACACTTGGAGCAGTGTGCTGCTACACGCACACACACACACACACACACACACACACACACACACTTGGAGCAGTGTGCTGCTACACACATTGTGGTGCACAGGGAGCAGTGGGGAGTTAGGTGACTCGCTCAAGGGCACTTTGGTCATTTTATGTGGAGGAACGGAAGGCACAGTTCAGTTCCTCCACTGGCACACATTTTTTCTGCTGGTTTGGGAATAGAACCAGCGACCTTTTGGTCCCAAAGCCTCTTCTCTAACCATTAGGCTACGGAAGCAAATCCCTGTACCACCATTCTGCAACTGTTGGGCACTTGAGACCGAACTGCTCATTTGTATAAATGAAATGTAAGTCGCTTTGAATAAAGGCATCCACCAAATGCCATAAATGTAGGTTAACATGTTCTATTGTACCTGAATATCAACTCCGGAATGGATACAGGACATGCGGCTGTACTCAGGAGCTCTGCTATGATGTGAAACCATTTTTATTTACCCCGACAGAGTGACTAATACTGAATTTACCTGCAAACCCTCTCTCACAGCATCCAGCATATAAGGGATGATGCTATAATTCCACAGATCTGTAAACCAAATGCGTGATCCATCTACATCCATTGGACATGAGAGGAACAGACGCGGTCCTGCAAAACACACACACACACACACACACGCACGCGCACACACGCGCACACACGCGCACACACGCGCACACACGCACACACACGCACACACACGCACACACACGCACACACACGCGCACACGCACACACACACACACACACACACACACACACACACACACACACACATTCATAATGGTTCTGTGAAGAAGGATTTTGTCTGCGGGTTACACTGAGGTCTTTCTCACCAATGGTGACATCTGAGGAGCTGTGGACCTCCAGGAAGCAGTTGAGGTGATGCCATACGCGAGGAATCCACTCGATGATCTTCACCAGGTCAGGATTACGTGTTCGGGTGCTGATTTCAGTTTCAATAAGCTTCCTCCTGAGAAACCGGCCCAGAAATCCCTTGACTGGCTCTGTATGATTGGCGCACAAAACCCACCTGTGGTACAGTGGGGTGTTTTAGTGTTCCAGGTTTGTTGTGACTCTCAGCAAAACAAAGCAGTTCTCTAACCTTGTGTTACCACTACACACACACACACACACACACACACACACACACACACACACACACACACACACACACACTGCCTGTTAGTGAGAGTTCAGAGCTTCTGTGTCATGCTCACTGCCATCAGGCTATTTTAATAGCACAGAAAAGACACAAACTTCCAGCTCAACAATAAAACCAGACAAAACCCAGTGGTTCACCAACAGTTTCGGATTTTGGCAGAGGTCAAAACAATGAGTAATATCATCTTCCTCAGGAACTTCAAACATGAATAAATATTTGTCACTAAAATTATACAAATTGTTTCAGAATCAGAAAAATAAACACGCCACCATGCCACTATCTCTGTGGTAATGGCCCTTCCCACTACCACTGTCGAAACGCCCAGCTCTCTTTAAACATGAACTGAACTCATGACAGTGTATTAACGGGGTTAATACAAAGAATAATAAAAGTACAAGAAGAAATAAACCATTTAAATATTTAACAGTAAATATAGCTTACACCCTGGCACACAGTCTTTCAGATATAATCATACTGGTTTGATACCTGAAGTTATGATGAAGCTGTAAATTTGGAGATGAAGATGTCGTCTGGCTCATGGTACCGATGATGTACGGGCTGATTAAAGGACACAAGCATTAATTAATTAGCAAATATTTAAAACCATTAAACAGAAATTCAAATATATCTTATTAATCCAGATGCTTAATACACTTGTTAAATTTCTTTCTGTGACTGGTGTTGTTTATGTCTTCACCACTACAATTAAAGATGCAATGCGCACTTAAATGTTTTTGAGCTGTAAACTAAATGACATGGGAGGCATGGTGATGTAGTCATTGGCACGTCTGCCTCAGAGCAAGAAGATCCTGGGTACGAGTCCTGGTCTGGGGGAGAACTTGCAATCTCCACACAGAAACACCCTCACTGTGAGGAATTTGTGTGAAGTTGGCTGGGAAGGGTTCCAGCATCCTTGTGACACTAATAAAGGATAAATTGGCTATGCGTAACAAAATGAATGAAATGGTATGACTGTATGGTGATGGATCAGCACTGTGTGTAGTGGTTAGCACATCTGTCTTACAGGAAAATGGTCCTGCATTCAAGTCCTGGGCTCTGGCGTTGGTGTTTGAATGTTCTTCCAGTGTTTGTGTGGGTTCTCATCATTACATTACATGGGTTACTGTTATGGTCCGTGTTTTGGGGGGACTTTGAATTTGGCAGCTTTGTTCTCAAACTCTGTTTACTCCCCAGCAGTGCAGGCTCCAGCTGAGGGGCGTGGCTAATCTACTCAGGCTGAGTGCAGCAGTGCACACCTGATCCCACTTCACAAACCTACTCCCTATAAAGACAAGCCGCACGTTCACCTCTTTGCCAAAAGATTATCCCGCATTGCGCATTTGATACCCCATGTATCTCTCTGGCCCCTGGTTACAGCTGTGCTCAGCCAGTTTTCCACATCATAGTCTCCAGTATTTGTTGTTTGTTATTTTTTCCTCTGTCACCTCCAGTGTTTGTGTTGTCTCCTGTCTCCAGTATTGCCCTTGAGAATAAATAATCATTCCTGTTGCACTGTACTCTGTCTCCTACATTTCTGGGTCCAGCTGAAAGCCGTAGAATAACAGGCTACATCAAAAACATGCACATTAGATTAACTGGCTGTTCCAAACTGCCTCTTGGTGGGACTGTGACTGGTTGCGTCTGTTTGTGATGGTCTGGCAAGCTGTCCAGGGTGTGCACTGCTTTCGCATAGATTAGCCAGACACAGGCTCTAGCCTCTCCCCAGTCTTCATTAAATGAGTGGGTGTAGGGTTTAAAAAAGTTCAGTGCTAATGTTCATATTAATTATATATATTATAAATATATTAGGGCAGTGGTGACTTCGTGGACATGGCGACAGAAAACAGACGCTCCTCGACTTAAATTGGTTCCGGACGGCCGAACGAAAGTTGAAAGTGAACGTAAGTTGTTACAGTGACGTATGACGTATGACGTATGACGTGTGACGTATGACACTCATACAGTACTAAACTTCCATAAATACAATTACTGTATCTCATAAAACACCCCTAATTCAATTATTATAAACATAACATTATAAAATTATATCAAATATATCAAATAATATCAACATTAATTTCAAATAAGTCACATATTTATACCGAGTTACATTACATGAAGCTTAAAACAGCCAATCAACGCTTACAATTTGTGAGGCGCTCAAAACCGAAAGTTGTGTACTTGTTGTGGGTTGTACGGACTTCCTAATGCACTAATGTGAATGCACTAATGTGAATCACCAGCAGAGCGGAGAGTTCTCTTTGTTTTCTGGATTCGGGTTTTCATTCATTTTACAACTCTCGTTGCTTAACTGAGTATGCATAGTAGATTGCGCCAATCCGAGCAGATAGTTAATTCATCTCTGTGTATGAGACTTGCACCCATGCTAGTAGGCTTACGCTTCTGACCAACCATATTTGCTTAGGGTTACAAAAGTCCGCAAAACAGTGTAAACGCAAAGATCACAGAGACGACGTCTTAACACAAGGGTAACACGCTATATAACATATATATATATATATATATATATATATATATATATATATATATATATATATATATACACAGTAAAACCTCCGCTGACGAACGCTTAAGCTCACGAACTTTTTGCCTCAAGAACATTACATTTGCGAGAATATAGTCTCTGCTGACGAACTAGTTTTCGGTAGACGAATCAAACCACGCGGTCGAACAGCGCCACGGTGGCGGCCACGAGAAGTTGACGCACGCTCACGGCGTCACAGTTCGTCACCCCCTTTCTTTGAGTGCGGAAGTGGTTTGTGTTTGCTAGACATCTTGGACCATATTGAGTGTACTTTTGCTATTATGGGACCGAAAAAGACCCAGTACTCAGGAGGACCCAGGAGATCATTGAAAAACATGAACGAGGTGTGCGTTTGTGTGACTCAGCGTCCCAGTACCAGTACGCTAAGTCTACCATTGCTCCCATCCTTAAGAACAAGGAAGCTATTAAGGGTGCGTGTGTGGCTATGCGTGTTTCCAAACAGTAGGCGTTTCCAAATGCTCCTTCCAAACAGTAAGTCCCTCCCTCCCTCCTCCTCCCACTCCATTCCATCAAGCCATCAACTACCATCACAAAGGTAAATAAAACGACTTTATTATACAGTACAGTTTATTTCTTTAATTACAATACAATAGCACATTTATTATACATAAAATAAGGTATATTTTTGTGTAGTTTTAAGGCTTATTTAGTAGAAAATTATGTTTTATGGGGACCTGGGAACGGATTATTCTCATTTTAATGGTTTATTATGGGAAATAAATGTTCGGAAGACGAACTTTTCGCCTTACACACACTTTCTGGGAACCAATTATGTTCGTGAGCTGAGGTATCACTGTATATATATATATATATATATATATATATATATATATATATAAATAAAACTGAACTGGGAAGAAGGAGGGGCACGTTCAGTCTGTCGTTTGTAAACAATGGACGCAGTGTACATCACTGCATCAACAATGGACATCAGCGTACTATGTAGGTATGTCTAAACTCAAAATTTGACCTTAAAAAAAATAATAAATAAATAATTAAAAAAAAAAACGTAAAATCGAAAAAACGTAAAACGGATGAACGTCATTCGGGGAGTGTCTGTACTGATCTCAAGGTCAGCGGTTCAATCTGCAGTATCACCACTGTTGGACCCTTGAGCAGAGCCCATAACCCTCAATTGTTGTATAAAAAACGGATAAGAGCATCGTCCAAATGCTGTAAATGTAAATATTAACCTAATTACAATCATTATGAAAATCTGCGGTGACAGTGGTGGGTCGATGGTAAGGTGCTGGATTATTGATCTTAAGGTCAGGGGTTCAAGCCCCACTATCAAAAGTGTGTGACTGGTGTCCCCCCAATGCAGCTAACTGGGTTATCAAAGGCCGGTCATGTCTCTCACTGTCTGTGGTGAGAGGTTCATGTAAAAGAACCATTGATGACTTTTGTCAAGAGTAGCTGCATAGCCGTCAGCTTATTTCTGCCCTGTGATGGCCCAGCAAGCTGTCAAGAGTGTACTCTGCCCTCACCCAGAGTCAGCTGACATGGACGTCAGCCCCCCGCGACCCTAACTAGGATTTAACGGTTCAGAAAATGAATGAATGAGTTAATTAAAAATCTACATTTTACGCATTAAAATAGCTTAAAATCCATGGAAGGTGAATGTCAGAGTAAAGTCTGTAAGTCATGCAATCTTTGGGGGAAAAAAAAGGGAGGGGGGGGGTTGGTAGAATATTAATGCCCTCAAGCTGAATATGAGCAGCTCACCTCCCCACCCTCCTATCATACACCACTATTTTGGTATTAAGACACATGGTCAACCTGTTGTCTCACAACCTGGAATTAAAATGGATTGTTTAAATGTTTGCATCAATTAATTTACAGAGCATACCAAAAACTTTGAAGATGTGCTTTTTTTATTTGTGACCCAAACAACAAATAGGACAGAATGACAGAAAACTTTAGCGCACGTAACTATTCACCACCTTGAAGTTAGTAGATTGTAGAGCCATGTTGTGGGGCAATTACAACTGCAAGTCACTTTGGATAAGTCTCTATCACATCCTGCCACTGGGATATATATAGATGTATATAGGTGTGTGTGTGTGTGTGTGTGTGTGTGTGTGTGTGTGTGTGTGTGTGTGTGTGTGTGTGTGTGTGTGTGTGTGTGTGTGTGTTACCAGTGCTGGTGAGTTTGGGTAAGCAAGCCGTTGAATATCTCCCCCAGTGAGCTGATGTGATGTAAATTGTCCAATATGATGATTAAAGGAGCTTCACACTGATCCACACTGCACTGTTCCATCATAGTCAACAAATACTGTCGGAGCTCCTGCAGAGAGAAAGGTATATTATACATATACATAGTTCTTCTTTTCCTTTCGGATGTTTCCTTCAGGGGTTGCCACAGCGAATCATCTGCCTACATCTCACCCTATCCTCTGCATCTTCTTCTCTGACACCAACTGCCTTCATGTGCTCCTTCACCACATCCATGAATCATCTCTTTGGTCTTCCACTGGGCCTTCTGCCTGGTAATTCCAACCTCAGCATCCTACTACCAATATATTCACTATCCCTCCTCTGTACATGTCCAAACAATCTCAATCTAGCTTCTCTGACTTTGTCTCCAAAACGTCTTACATGTGCTGTCCCTCTGATGTGCTCATTCCTGATCCTATCCATCCTCGTTACTCCCAAAGAAAACCTCAACATTTTCATCTCTGCTACCTCCAGCTCTGCCTCCTGTCTTTTCCCCAGGGCCACTGTTTCCAAACCATAAAACATCCCTGGCCTCAACACCGTTTTGTACACTTTCCCTTTCATTCTTGCCGATACCTTCCTATCACACATCACACCGGACACTTTTCTCCAACCATTCCAACCAGCCTGCACACGCTTCTTCACCTCTTTTCCACACTCTCAATTGCTCTGGATTGTTGAGCCTAAGTACTTAAAATCCACCACCTTCCTTATCTCTGTTCCCTGTAACCTCATCGTTCCTCTTGGGTCCTTATCGTTCACACGCATGTATTCTGTATTACTGAGGCTAACCTTCATTCCTCTCCTTTCCAGGGCATACCTCCACCTCTCTAGAATTTCCTCCACTTGTTCTCTGCTCTCACTACAGATCACAATGTCATCTGCAAACATCATGGTCCATGGGGAATCTTGTCTAACCTCGTCTGTCACCCTGTCCATCACCATAGCAAACAAGAAGGGGCTCAGAGCTGACCCTTGATGCAGTCCCACCTCCACCTTGAACTATTCTGTCACACCGACAGCACACCTCACCACTGTCCTACATGTCCAGCACCACTCTAACATACTTCTCTGCCACTCCAGACTTCCTCATGCAATACCACAGTTCCTCTCTCGGCACCCTGTCATATACTTTCTCCAGATCCACAAAGGCACAATGCAGCTCCTTCTGACCTTCTCTGTACTTCTCCATTAACATCCTCAAGGCAAACACTGCATCTGTGGTGCTCTTTCTTGGCATGAACCAAACTGTTGTTCACAAATGCTGACCTCTGCACTTAGTCTAGCTTCCACTATTCTTTCCCTTAACTTCATCGTATGGCTCATCAACTTTATCCCTCTGTAGTTGCCACAACTCTGCACGTCTCCCTTGTTCTTAAAAATGGGAACACTTCTCCTCCATTCCTCTGGCATCCTCTCACTCTCTAAGACCTTGTTGAATGTTCTTGTCAGAAAATCTACTGCTTCCTCCCCTAAACACTTCCACACCTCAATGGGTATGTCATCAGGACCAACTGCCTTTCCATTCTTCATCCTCTTCAATGCCCTCCCCGTACTAATCTTTGCTACTTCCTGGTCTTCAACAGTCACCTCTTCAACTCTTTTTTCTCTCATTTTCCTCATTCATCAGCCCTTCAAAGTACTCTTTCCATCTTCCCAGCACACTTCTGTCATCAGTCAATACATTTCCCACTCTGTCCTTAATCACTCCAACTTGCTGCACGTCATTCCCATCTCTATTTCTCTGCTGTGCCAACCTGTATAAATCATTTTCTCCCTCTTTACTGTCCAACCAAGCATACAAGTCATCAAACACCTTATGTTTGGCCTTTGACACCGCAACCTTCTCCTTACGCTGTGTCTCTCTGTACTCCTGTTTACTCTGTTCGGTCCTCTCAATGTCCCACTTCTTCTTGGCTAACCTCTTCCTTTGTACACACTCCTGCACTTCCTCATTCCACCACCAAGTTTCCTTATCTACTTTCCTTTCAGATGACACACCAAGTCCTCTCCTACCTGTCTCCCTGATCACATTAGCTGTAGTTGTCCAGTCATCTGGAAGCACTTCCTGACCATCCAAAGCCTGTTTCAACTCCTCCTTGAAGACAAACTGACACTCTTCCTTTATCAGCTTCCACCACTTTGTCTTCTGCTTTGCCTTCTTCACCTTCCTCACCATCAGAGTCATCCTGAACCCCACCATCCTATGCTGTTTGGCAACACTCTCACCCACTACTACTTTGCAGTCACTGACTTCCTGTAAATTACATTGCCTACACAAGATGTAGTCTACCTGTGTGCCCCTACCTTTGCTTTTATAAGTCACCTGATGCTCCTGTCTCTTCTGGAAGAAAGTTTTACCACAGCCATTTCCATCCTTTTTGCAAAATCGATCAACATCTGTCCTTCTGTGTTCCTGTCCTGGATATCAAACCTGCCCATCACTTCTTCATCCCCTCTGTTTCCTCTGTTTCCTGCACCAACATGTCCATTGAAGTATGCACCAATGACCACTCTTTCACCTCTGGGGGTATTCTGCATCACTTCATCTAACTCACTCCACAATCTCTCCTTCTCTTCTAGCTCACATCCTACCTGTGGGGCATAAGCACTAACAACATTGAACATCATGCCTTCGATTTCTAACTTGAGACTCATCACTCTGTCTGACACTCTTTTCACTTCTAGAACATTCATGACAAACTCCTCCTTCAACATGACTCCTACTCCATTTCTCTTCCATTCCACACCATGAAAAAACAGCTTAAACCCTGCCCCTAATATTCAATCTTTGCTACCTTTCCACCTACTCTCCTGAAGACACAGTATGTCCACCTTCCACCTGTGCATCATGTCAGCCAGCTCTCTACTTTTTCCTGTCATAGTTCCAACATTCAAAGTCACTACTTTCAGTTCTAAACTTATGCCTTTCCTCTTCTCTCTCTGCCTACGGACATGCCTCCCACCTCTCCTTCTTTGACCAACAGTAGTCCATGTGTGTGTGTGTGTGTGTGTGTGTGTGTGTGTGTGTGTGTGTATATATATATATATATATATATATATAGTGTTACCTCGGTGTTCAAACGCTTTAGAGGTCGAAGAAATCGGAATTCAAATAAAAGATACAGGATTTTTTTTCCCCCCAGAAGTCGAACTCGAAAAACGTGAAAGTGAGGAGAAACCGAGAGTGAGGAGAAATGCGCGTCTTTCGGAAATCGGTTTCTTTTGACTCTACTCGACCACTGTGTGTGTGTGGATGTACTTGCTCCTGTTCTACAAAGTACAGTATACCGTGTTTTTGTTTTGTTTGTTTATTCGATTAGATTAGCTAATAAACATGTCTCCAAAGAAAGCTACTGAGAAAAGGTCAGTTGTGCAAAAACTGTTGAGTTTAAGAAGATGCTAATAGCTAAACACGAATCAGGCGTGCGTGTTACTGATCTTGCTCAGGAATACGGCATGGCTAAATCAATGATATGCACGATCCTGAAGAACAAAGAGACTGTTAAAGCCAGTGATGTGGTGAAAGGCTCGACGATTATCAGCAAATAAAGGCCGCAAGTGCTGGAGGAGGTGGAAAAATTACTGCTCATACACATAAACGAGCAGCAGTTAGCAGGAGATCGCGTTCACGAGGATGTGATCTGTTAGGGTCTGTGTTATTTGGTGGCTTTTAACTCGCTGTCTCGCTCGTCATGCACTGCAGATGCTGGTGAGGGGCGTGGCTGTCATACGCAGGTGGAGTCCGATGAGCACACCTGATTCCACTCAGCCATCACTGGGCTATAAAGATGAGTGGCGCGCTCCTCCCAGCACGAGAAGATTGGCCCTCCAAATGATCCCATTTCCCTGTGATCTCCCTGGCTCCCTGATTCTCAGCTCGACCAGTTCTTGCTTTGATATTTTCCCTTAGTGATTTTGGTTTTCGTGTTTCCCCTCACCTCCATGGTGATCATGATTCCCCGTACTCCAGTGCCTGCTCTGTGTACAATAAAGGTCATTTGTATCATCATACTCGGTCTCTTGCATGTTTGGGTCCGGCTGAATGTTTCTGGTGTCATAGAAGGGCTAGAAGATTCTGTGACGCCAGGAACATTCAGCTGGACCCAAAAATGCAGGAGACAGAGTGTGATGGAAACGAATGAGCTTTATTGTTCACAGAGAATGCACTAGAGCATGGGGAAATCGTAGTCACTGTTAGAGATGCGAAGAAACATGGAAATCATACACTAAGAGAACTGGTGGAGGACGGAGCTGACAGTTGGCATCTGTAAATGTTGGAGAGGGAGATAGGAGGAGGATCCCCTTCCATAACAGAGAGGGAGAGAGGAGGAGGATCCCCTTCCATAACAGAGAGTGAGAGAAAAGAAAGATCCCCTTCCATAACAGAGAGGGAGAGAGCAGGAGGATCCCCTTCCATAACAGAGAGGGGGCGAGGAGAAGGATCCCCTTCCAGAACAGAGAGGGAGAGAGGAGGAGGATCCCCTTCCATAACAGAGAGGGAGAGCGGAGGAGGATCTTCTTCCATAACAGAGAGGGAGAGAGGAGGATCCCCTTCCATACCAGCTTCAGGTGAATCAGCCAAAGGTGTTTTTTTTTCCTCTTGCTCCTCGCTTTGGCGTGGATGACTCTTCAGGACGTCCCTATTCTTTTCTTGAAGAACATGTCTAACATGGCTTGTTTTTGCCTTCTTTTCAAAACCTTATGGAAGTGGCTCATGACCTCATCATTAAAGGTGTTCACAGCGATACATAGTATCAACAACTTCCAGACTTCCCCGGAACAACACTAGCTTTATCAGGGTGATACATAGTATCAACAACTTCTGGACTTCTGGTAAGCGTGCATTTTCACTCCCTCTCGGTCTCGTTTTTTTTGCGCTTTTTTATCGTTCGACTTCGGGATTTTGGTTGACTTCCGAGACAAATAAAATCCCTGATTTTTTTAGTCTAATTCCGATTTGTTCAACCTGTAAAGTGTTTGAGTACCGAAGTACCACTGTATATACATATATTTATTTATTTATTTATTTTTCAAACAAAAAAAAAATATCTCATGTGGCCTGTTCTCTATTCTGATGCGTGCACGGTCAACTAACTTTGCTCGACTTATGGTCAACATTGAAGGTAGCGATAGCAGTGTGTGTATCAGAGCGTCCCTCAAGTAGTGCCAGGTATTCAGCCAGACGCTGGGCCAGATATGTTTTTCCTGTTCCAGTGGGACCTGTAGGGAAATAAGTCAGAAGCTTTAGAGGCACTCCGTGGTCATCTAAACTTATTTTCATCTATTAAGATTACGAAATGTAAAAATAAAGTTTAAATGTAGGTATGGGTTCACTCACTTTTATTCAAACTCTCCTTAAAAGCACTTTAAACAACCTAACCAGCTTAATGTATCCATTCATTTATTCATTAGTCAAACTGCTTAATTCTTCTAGGGTTTCAGAGAGGCTGGAGCCTGTCTCAAACGACTTTGGGTACAGATGGGATACACCATGAGCCTGAAGCTTCTGATTCTGATTGGTCATTCACAGCTTTCTTTATTACACCCTGTCCATCATGCCCAATTCCATTTTATTTCCAAGAGATAGTATAGCATTATACTATAGTAGTAGTATATAGTATAATGTGGTGTAGTGTATTATAATGTAGTATTACTTATAATGTATGGTTTGTGGAGAAATGTTTACATGTCTTTCTAAATCAGATTGCTATGTTAAACCACTTTGCAAAAATGTCAATTATGAAAAAGTGCGATACAGTATTAATAAAACTAAATTGAACTAAAAAATATGCCTAACATAGTATAGCAGTGTATAATACGGTCTGAAATAGAAAGAGTATGGTGGATGATAGTATAAGGGCGTGCTAAATAAGGCACAGTATTGTAGTGTAGTATAATAGCATGTAGCATAAAAGGGTATAGTGTAGTATATGTCATGATATACACTCTTATTTAGGTACACAATATAGTGTAGTGTAATAGAGTGTAGTGTAGTATAGTGTAGTATAAAAGAGGGTAATAGAGTGTACTGTAATACAGTGTGGTATAGTATAAGGTGTAGTATAATAGTGTAGTAGTATAATAGACTGTAGTATTCTTTCTTTCGGCTTTTTCCCTTTTCTCAGGAGTCGCCACAACGAATCATCTGATTCGCACATTTGATTTGGCAGAGGTTTTTACGTCGGATGCCCTTCCTGTCACAACCCTTTTAGCAAGGGACAGAAACACGCTGACGACATTGCAGCCTACTCTTTACGAAAGTCAGCAATGGTTCTTTTACATGCCTCTCACCATAGACAGTGACAGACATGGCCCGCCTTTGATAACCCAGTTAGCTGCACTGGGGGGGACAGTGACAACCCTGTGGGGACTCAAACCCCCAACCTTAGGATCAGCGATCCTGCGCCCTACCACTAGACCACCACTGCCCGATTATAATAGACTGTAGTATATGCAGTATAATTGAGGGTCGTATGAATGAGTGTAGGAATAATAGAATGTACTATATTTAATATAGTATAATAGCGGGTAGTATTATATGGTGCAGTGTAATGGGGTGTAGTGCAATAGAGTAAAGTGTTAAACAGTGTAGTGGAATAAAGTATAGCATAATAAAATGTAGATAATATAGTGTAGTGTAACTGAGTGTAGTATAATAGAAGGGTAGTGTTGTATAATAAGAGCTGTATAACAGTGTACACAGTGTTGTATAGAGGTGTATAGGGGGGGCGTATAACAGACTGTAGTGTGACAGGGTACAATATAATAAAGTGCAGCATAAAAAAGTGGAGTAATAATTGAGCATAGTATAATAGAGGGTAGTATAATAGAGTGTAATATAGTAGAGAGTGATCTAATGGAGTGAAATATAATATAATAGATGGTATAATGGAGGGTAGTATAAAAGAAGGTAGTATAACACTGTGTAGTATAACCATGGTAGTATAAAAGAAGATAGTATAACAGAGTGTAGTATAACAGAGTGTAGTATAAAAGAAAGTAGTATAACAGACGATAGTATAACAGTGTAGTATAACAGAGGGTAGTATAAAAGAAGGTAGTATAACAGAGTATAGTATAGCAGTGTAGTGTAACGGAGGGAAGTATAAAACAAGGCACTATAACAGAGGGTAGTAAAAAAGAAAATAGCATAACAGTGTAGTGTAACGGAGGGTAGTATAAAATAAAGGTAGTATAACACAGTATAGTATAACAATGTAGTATAATGGAGGGCAGTATAAAAGAAGGTAGTATAACAGTGTAGTATAAAAGAAAGTAGTATAACAGGGTATAGTATAGCAGTATCGTGTAATGGAGGGAAGTATAAAACAAGGCAGTATAAGAAAGGGTAGTATAAAAGAAGGTAGTATAACAGGGGCAGTATAGCAGTGTAGTATAACGGAGGGTAGTATAAAAGAAGGTAATATAACATGGTGTAGTATAACAGTGTAGTATAATGAAGGGTAGTATAAGAGTGTAGTGTAAGAGAGGATAGTGTAACAGAGGGTAGTATAAAAGAAGGTAATATAACAGTGTAGTATAAAAGAAAGTAGTATAATAGAGTAGTATAACACAGTATAGTATAACAGTGTAGTATAATGGAGTGCAGTATAACAGAAGGTGGGATAACACAGTGTAGTATAACGGAGGGTAGTATAAAAGAAGGTAATATAACATGTTGTAGTATAACAGTGTCGTATAATGGAGGGTAGTATAAGAGTGTAGTGTAAGAGAGGATGGTGTAACAGAGCGTAGTATAATAGAGGGTTTGTAGTATAGTGGGAACAACAGTGATAATATGCCACGTACCAGACAGAATGAGACGGCGATGTTCATGTAGTAGTGATACATAGCGCTTCAACACAGACTTCTGAATTAATGTCTCAAACACGAGAGAGTCAGTGGACTGGGAACTCACACCTGTATACACATGCACACGCATACAAACAAACACACACACACACACACACACACACACACACACAATCTTAAAGCCTTGGACAAGATTTTTCAAACAAAGGATGAAAATATGCACGTGTTTGTGTACTTTTGAGGGAGATGTTTATTGTGTTGTTTTCCCCCACTAGGTAGCCACAGGGAAGTAGTTCCGGTGTTTCTGCTTTCCCGGGCCTGATCACGTCTCCTACACGATACACCTCCACGCTGTCAGAACTCAGTCCCAACTGACTGACTGGATCTACATGCCTGATGTATTCCTACAATCAATCAAATTAATTAGTGACCATTTCTACTTCCTATTCAGTGGTTATGCTGATTATTTAAGAGGAACATTACATGAATGATTGGTGTTTGTTTATGATTGGTGATTGGTTTTCTTTATTATTTTGTAAGAGTTTCAGAAATACAAGCTACCATTTTCATAGTTTATCTATTCATACACAGGGATCCCTTGCTACTTCATGCTTCGATTCATGCTTTTTTACGTTTTTTTTTTTTTTAAATATTCATCGAATTAAAAAATAACAAAATTAATGAAGAATAGGGGAAAAGTTAAGGGAAAATGCTGCAAAACAAGGCCAATTAGGCAAAAAAAAAATCCCAAACAAACAAAAAGAAACAATCCAAAACCCCCAATCAAAACTACTGAGATTTTTATGTGAGGCGCGCATCTGCGTGTGTGCACGCGTGTCTGTATTTGTGTGTATTTATATTTTATTTACATCTTATGCATTATTTTTGAACATTTAACTGTCATTATTGGCATCTATAGCATTGAATATGTAATTATTGATATTATATACATATATACATGTGTGTGTGTCTCCCCCCCAGTGCACTAACTGGGTTATCAAAGGCGGGCCATGTCTCTCACTGTCTGTGGTGAGAGGTTCATGTAAAAGAACCTTTGCCGGAGCTGCAAAGCCATCAGCGTGTTTCCGCCCCTTGCTAAAGGGTTGTGTCAGGAAGGGCATCCCTCTTAAAAGTCTATGCCAAATGGAATATGCGAATTATTCGCTGTGGCGACCCCTGAGAAAAAAGGGAACAGCCGAAAGGAAGAGTAGAAGAAGATACACATATACATGTACGTATACGTCCGTCGGGGGGGATCGATCTGACTTCGCGGAATTTGGCGGTCGCGGGGGGGGGATCTCGGTCCCAATTAACCGCGGAAAAACTGAGGGATTCCTGTATTATACTACTTTATACTTTTTTCATTTATTGTTCAGTTTTATATATAATAAACAATTTGATAAATCAATCAACAAGTGAATTTGTTTAAGTAAAAACGGCAATAAATTAAAAAGAAGTTTATGTGAAATAATCTCAACATGGACTGAATGTTAAATGTCTTCTGATCCTAAAATAAAGTAGCCCTTGTCCATTTGCGGTTCAGCGCTTACAGCCCGCATACTTGTGGATTCGCCAATGGCTGAGAGTTTTTGTTTCTACCTCCTGCTGATTGGCTGCAGATGATGTGTACACCTCTTTTTTTCCTCCTTCGCGCACATGTTATCAATGTGATTGCTTGAATTGTGAATTCACGTTTTTTTTCGTGTGTTTTTAATGATTATTTAAGCGCTATGATGTCACTCAAACGCCCCACATCTTCTCTAGCTTCTGGTAAGGAGCCTCAGCGCTTTATTTATTCATAAATAATATCACAGTACAAAATTAAAAAGTGTTTACATAATCATTACTACATTTTACTGCATTATTACTGTATTAATGAGTAAGACTGGCTATAGAACGGGTTTAACAAGCAGATTTTAGCGCATGGAATATCACACATAGGGTTTTAAAACCACATCAATAATTCACGGATTTTCAGGATCCACAGGAAGGGGCAGAAGGCAACCCCCGCGAATAACAGGGGGGGTTACTCTAAACAGAACATTAGTTTATATTGAACTTCTACTGTTCAATGGTTTTAAAATACTTGCTAATTTACATTTAATGTTATTATATAAATTTAAACTGGACTTTTCTGAACTCTCACTGCAGTTAGTCCCCGTTTTTTACCCCTTGATTTTTTCACAGGTGAAGTCCTTGATTTTGAAGGGGATCTGAATCTGAATGCAAAACTCTGATCATGTTGATGTAACGTAATTGAATTCCTACGTCAGAGTTAGTCTGAGGTTAGAACAATAAGAATGATCATGAGGTAAGGTTTACTTTAAACAGGCGTTTCACGACTCCATCCAACACGTCCCATTTGGTTTTCCCACTAACTCCAATACATCCAATCAGGAAGTCACGAGGTCTGCACTCCTACAACACACACAACATATCACCACTCTCATGACTCACACTGACATCACCTACTAGTCCCTGTACTATCATAAACTGTATTATTTAGTATTTAGTCCTGTTTCATCTTAATTTTTTGTACTCCATGAGATTTTAGGCACAGCACTGTACTTTATATGTCACTGATTACATTATTGTACCACTTACACTTTTAATGTATTGTACTTTCATACAGGTTCCTGATAAGTCCAGTTTTTCAGGCTCGCCCTGCTATACTTGTATCGCTCATATAAACACATGTACTTTTATACAGTGGATAAAGGAAATAATGACCCCCCATTCAAATGATGGTAATCTGATGGAATTTGACAGGATGCATATTTAGATGTGCAGTCCCTGCTGCAGAAAGACACTCCCACACCAGGACACTACCACCCCATGTTTCTAGTTTGAAGGATCAGACAGATCTGGAGGGGTTCAAGTAGTACCACAGTACACAGTATTCATGCACAACTTGAATTGCCCTTGTTTTACAATGGGCCACGATGTTTACGATTTGAGAGAATAATCATGGGGAGGGGTCCAAATTGGGATGATCTTGAGGTTTGGATTCATGATACTGATAACCAAACTTGTTGCTGTTGAAAGTTTTGTCACGAGCCCTACAATTTAATAACAATTTTGAGAGAATGGTAGTAGAGCACAGTAGAGGTTAACAAAGTTTGATGCCCCATTGTAGGGGATGCATTTGATGCTTGATGAACTTAGAAACACGATCACTTCAAGTTTCATCTCATAGATGCACTCTGGCTCATTTTTATATCCCGATCGTGCTCCATGTGTGCTCAAAAATCATGGAGAGCCATGCAAATGCAAAAACATGAATCGCAGGGATCACGCACATCATGAGTCAGAGCTTAATAGCACCTCGTCAGTACCACCGAACTTCTTTCTTTTTAGCTGAGCCCCATACTGAACCCTGAAATGCCAGCCATCTGCATAACCAACGTGTATTTTATATATTGGTTTTAGATGCCTAAATGTTGGATTAACATGACTATGTATGTTTCGAATAGCTCTTGTATTGTGCTTTTCAAAACCTTTTTTTTTTTTTTTTTTCAGCCAAAAAAAAACGCAACTTCTGGTCACATGACCAGAAATTCAAGATGGCCACCATGTTTTGGATCACTCAAACTTAGCTAACCAGGTGATTGTAGTTTTATTCATCATTTTGATAATGATTTTGTGATAGCAGGATTGTTGCTCAATGTATGAGGACCTAAAAAAGGAAAAGACAACTGAAATATTTTGTCACTTAATTAGTTGCAAATGAGTCAACGTGAAAAAATTGAACTTTTACCAAATTTAGATACTGGTATACGTTTATACACAATTGGGCAATATTTCAAAGAATAAAACTTTAAACAGCACATATTATAATGTGCAACATAAGATAAATACAATTCCGGGATTATACAATTCCAGAATTCCAAATCATAAGACTACAAGTTTATTTCACATGTTGAAAGAACGTGCAGCTGAAGAATACACTTCACATCAATTCCTAGCAAGTGCTGCGTGGTTTCGGTTTCGTTTTGTTAAATATCCGACTTACCATCAAACCTGAATTATGACTGGTTGGTCGGAACCGATCTAGGTCGTAACTCAGATACTGACTGTATTAACAAGAAAGTAAATACACTCACAATCCGAGTTAGGACCTAGACTTTCAAACGTGCATGGGAAAGTCGACGAGATTGACTTTGGCACTGGGAAACGTGACATAAAGCCGATTAGACTGGCTTTGGCCACTGCGAGGGTTAATCACATCCTCTGACTCTGAATGACAAGCTAATCTGGAATTGAGATTGTGATGAACATTTAACAACAACAGAGCTGAGATTCATTTCTAAAAAGGAAAGAAGCACAAACCTCTTTTCTTGGAGCATACTCCTCCTGTAAACTGACCACAATCTTTACATGTTGGCCATCTTTATGGAAGCTGCCATCTCCTCCAGAATCTTCCAGCAATATATCTGCAGAGGGAGAGCAATCATTTTAATGTAATCTACACATAAGGTGGTATTACAGTGTGTCTGGCAACTTGGTTTCACTTAGGAGTTGTAATTTTCAATAACAGATGAAGTAGAAACAGTGCTCAGTCAAGGATTTTACCAAAGCTGGTGGATTCATGCAGGTTTTCTTGTGCGAGTTCAGTGGTTGAGGCTGTGATGGAACTCGGAGTGATAAACACTCGACTACCATTTGCCTGATTCTCCATCTTTAACCGGTCATTTTCTGCTTTCAGCTTCTCAATCTCCCCCTACACACACACACACACACACACACACACACACACACACACATACAACACACACACACACACACACACACACACCCACACACACACACACACACACACACACACACACACACACACACACACACACACACATACAACACACACACACACACACACACACACACACACACACACACACACACACACACACACACACACACACACACACACACACACACGCACACGCACGCACACACACACACACACACACACACACTGACATTTAAATTTTATCTTTGTTGATTTCATGATACTAATCTCTCAGTGTTGCTGCCAGTGCATTGTGGGTAATATACCAGATTGAGCAAGAATGAGGCTGTACGAAACTCAAACACAAAATGTCTTTCATCTGACTCATCTGCTGAACAGCTTAATTCTTGTAGGGTTATAGGGAGGCTGTAGTCTAGCTCAGGCAACACGTGGCAAAGGTGGAGTGCTCCCTGAACAGCTCGCTACAGCATTGCACAGCAACACACACACACACAGCCATTCATTCTCACACTCAGAACAACGGCAATATGGAACAGAAAATTATCCTGCGAGGTTTGTGTTTGGATGGTGGGAGCATGAAGAGAAAATTCAAATTCCAGGCAGAAACACCCTTGCAGGGCTTGACCCTCAAACTCGAGATCTTAGAAGAAGACGTGTTAAACACGACGCCACTGCGCTGCCCCTTTACAATCATTAACAGATTTTTAAATGGAGTTTGGAAATAGGGGATGTTCTACTCAAAACATGATTTTGGCATTTATTTTTTATGTTTTACCTGCATCCGATTCATGGCCTCTCGTAGTTGGTCAAGTTGGTGGGCGGAGCTAAGCGCCTCTAACCGGATGTCTGTCAATTTCATTTCTTTTTCTCTCAGCTCACTCCGTAGCTGCATTACAGTCTCCGCTTCTCCATCTAAACCCTCCGGCAACCTGTGAATGAATAATAAACACATGTCGGTTTTTATGTACCATAAACAGTCACAAGCCAAAACTGATTATGTACAAACTGCTGGAGAACACCCACACACACACACACACACACACACACACACACACACACACACACACACACACACACACACACCTACATACCCAAACAGATGCACACCCATACCCATTTACACACACACACGCGCACCCACACACATCACACATGCACACACACACATCCACACACACCTGTGACACACATAGACACACCCACCCCACACACACACAGACACATACACACACACATCCCACACCTACACAGACACGCCCACTCACCCTGCACCCACCCACACATACACACACACACACACACACACACACACACACACACACACACACACACACATTCTACATCCACACACAGACACACTCACACAGACACACATCCATACCAATACAGACACACCCACATACCCTGCACCCACACACATGCACACATCCACACACACCTGTGACACACGTAGACACACCCACCCCCACACACACAGACACACATCCATCCATCCATCCACACACACACACACACACACACACACACACACACAGACACACTCACCCTCGCACACACAGATACACCTACACACCCTACACCCACCCATCCACAAACACCCCCACACACACACACACACACACACACACACACACCAATGACACATATAGACACACACACACACACACACACACACACACACACACACACACACACTCACCCACACACACTTACAGTGAGTTAGAGTTCCTAAGGATGGGCGTGGAGCTGCTGGATCCATTGTGAGCAAGTTTAGGAGATGAAGGCAGCGAGTCATTCATTTCCTCAATGTCTGAATGGGATGAGGCAGATTTAGGTGATTTCTTTTTGGTGAATGCCTGCTTAAAGGAGCTGCGCAACTGAAAAACAGATTCAAAAGAGAGAAAGTGTGAGCTGGAAAGTGTTGGAAATTAATGAAAAACCATCATGACGAGACAGTAGAAGGGAAAAGCAATAAAATAAAATAAAAGTGTAAAAAAGTGAGGCAAACTGCTCTTTTATTTATCCGCAGTAACATGCACTTTAATATGCTAATGTTTTACTTGGAATTCATGGAACTTTATATCAAGTAAATAAAGTATAAATAGCAAAATAAGACCGGTGTCATGTCATGCTGGTACTGGTGTTAAGTGAAGTAGAAAATGTAATCCCAACATGCAGAAAAATCAATAATTCAATAAAAACGTCCACTCCAGAGCTGCAGTTATTCCCGACAACGGATTACTACCTGTTTGTTCATCGGTAGGACTGATGTAGAAACTCAGTGCAGACTAATCTCGCACACTATTACTCAAGAAATGGAGTGGGGTTAAAGACTCAGAGGAAAGCACCATGTGCTACATATGTATATTCTCACCAACCCCTAATAGGCAGTTAGCATTCTTGGGCTCTTGGCTACAGATGGCCGTGGCATCACCGAGTTTTAGAACCTGCGATCAATCACGTTTCTAAACACCAGAAGCTTAGTAGAAAAGTTCACCCTGGCACAGGTCTGGGAAGAGATCTCCACTATCTAGTGACTCGTCAGGAGCATCTCCGGACATTGTCGAGCTTTTATACAGGCAAGTGGGGACCATTGCTGATCAATTGACTCACGTTATTGGTGAATAGTTAAAAAAATCACCTCAGATCACCCTGAATTTTTATAAAAACCTGAACTTTTATGAAACATGTCACTGTCACCATAGTAAGTGTTGCAAGTGCTGCCAGAAAAAAATCCCAACTGTGAAAGACAACAAAAAGGGGGAAGCATCGGCAAGAGGAAAAAAAAATACCATTTAAGGGTACTGAAGCTAAAAGGGAAATGATTAGCATACTGCGCAATCATGTTAGCTAAGCTGATTAATGCTAACACACTGAGTCTTACCTCAGATACCTGCCAGATGAAGCGACGAGGAAACAGAAAGACACAGAAAGCAAGCTTAACTGGTGTGTGCACGTGTGTGTGTGTGTGTGTGTGTGTGTGTGTATGTGTGTGTGTGTGTGTGTGTGTGTGTGTGTGTGTGTGTGTGTGTACCCAATTTTTCTTTTTCTTCTTGCTGCTGTTGTCTGTGTTCTCCATGCTGGAGTGGCTGGTGATGCTGGACACACTGTCTGATGAGTGCTGTCTGCGCATACACATCTCCGCCTGTACTGACACTGAGCCCACAGAGGCTTAAAACACACACAATTCAAACATGTTAAAAGTTTCCAGTGTGGGACAGTAGTTTATGGGTTAGTACATTCACATCATGGCAAGAAGTTTCTGGGTTCGAGTCCCTAGTTTAGTAAGGGCATTGCTGTGCGAAGTTTGCATGTTCGCCTGTGCCAGTACTCTGGTTGCCTCCTCAGTCCAAAGATATGCGTTTTAAGTCAATTGGCTGTTCCAAATTGGCTCTAGAATATTTGTGCATGTGCAGGCCCTGCAGTGGTCTGGAGAACTGTTCAGAATGTAGCCTTCTTTTGCCTAGTGTTGAATGAGAGGGTCCCTGTGGCCATTATAGGATTAAGTAGTGGACATTCCAATTTGAGATAATTTTAGCTCAGATCCAATCTGTCTATCATTTTTTGGAAATCTGATCCTGAGTTTCTCCACTGATTTTCACCGTGCATTCAACAGTCATCTCTTACGTAGTACATTGCAATGACCAAGCAATTAGAATGAAGGAGGGCTTCCTTTGAGGCATGTGCTCCAAGGCAAAAGGCATCTTTCCACGTGCTTACTCGTGCTGTGTCAGGCAGAGTAACATACACAGAGGAAAGTGCTATCTGCCAAGCTCCACACACAGCAGATGCCCCTGACTGGCCAGTGTTGTAATAGATGCCAGGAAAGAGATTGCCTTCCTTCCATGAAAGCAAGCCCAAATTGAATCTCTTGAGTTCTTGGCCACAGAAAACTGCAGCATCAATAGGTCATTGTTCCATTCCCTCTTCTGTCTATCTTGACAGTATACAGACGCTCCCCGACTTACGTTCATCCGTTTTATGTTATTTCGGGGAAAAAAAGTCACATTTTGAGATTAGACATGACTACGTAATACGCTGACGTCATGACGCTGCATTCATTGTTTACAAACTACAGACTGAGTGTGTATATATATATATATATATATATATATATATATATCAGTTATATAGCATGTTACTCTTGTGTTAAGACATTGTCTCTATGATCTTTGTGTTTACACTGTTTTGTGGACTTTTGTAACCCTAAGCAAATCTGGTTGGTCAGAAGTGTAAGCCTACTAGCATGGGTGCAAGTCTCATACACAGAGATGAATTAACTATCTGCTCAGATCGGCACAATCTTTATATTTATTATCTTTTAGCAGAATCCTAAGAGTGTATACTTATTTTTATATTAATATTCATTAGGATTTGTACTTGTTCTTTGTATGCAACTCTTGAATAAAGTTTACTTACTTCCACAAAAGAAAGAACTCTCCGCTTTGCTGGGATTCACATCAGTGCAGGGTGTGTTCTAAACGAGTTCAACGGCACCCTTGTGCACTTGAAAGATCGGAAGTCTGTATAACCCACAGCAAGTACACTACTTTCGCAAGTACACTACTTTCGGTATTGAGGGCTTCACATATTGTAAAGCATTGATTGACTGTTTTAAGCTTCATGTAAAGTGACTCAGTATAAATAAGTGACTTATTTGAAATTAATGTTGATATTATTTGATATATTTGATATTATTTTACAATGTTATGTTTATAATAATTGATTTAGGGGTGTTTTATGAAATACTGTAATGGTATTTATGGATGTATAGTGTTATACATCACACGTCATACGTCACTGTAACAACTTACGTTCACTTTCAACTTACGTTGGGCCATCCGGAACCAATTAAAAACGTAAGTCGAGGAGCGTCTGTATAACCATAAGTGACTTGTATGGGTCTTTAATGTGACTTCACCTGTCCATAAAAATTGTTCTCCATGACAGATTGTAGTTATTCCACAAAGATAAAATAACATCATTAGATCATTCTCGCATATGCATTCTAAGTACTCAGGTAGCTACTATTGTAATGTATAATTATGGGAATGTCACTGAGCTATGCCTCACCTGTACGTTCAGGTTTACAGCTGAGTTCTGGAGTGTTGATTACACCATTAATGGCAGCTTGAGCCACAGCGTTCTGCTTCTTCAGCAACTCGATGGTCTTTCTCAATTCATTCAGCTCAGACTCCTACACACACACACACACACACACACACACACACACACACACACACACACACACACACTATATTAAGTACAATATTAAATAACCAAAATATTTGGAAACCTAGTTGAATCAAAATATATTTGAAAAACAAATTATTTTAATGAAAAATATTTTGCAATATAATGCCAATCAAATGCAAACTTTGCTATGATTCTGAAATACTATGGTCAGGTCAGATATGAGGGCATGCACCGGGACGGCACTTCGCTGCGTCCACCAGCCACCTCCACTCATCCGGCCGTCTCCTGGCGATCGACCAGGCCTGCGCAGGGCCCATACCCCCCGGCAGGGCAGCCCTCAGCTGTGACAACCACGTTGCATGCGGTCGTCCCCGCGATCGCCTCCAGCCCCTGGGATCCTGAACGGACAGGATCCAGTGTGCTGGGTCCGAAGGCGGGAAACGCGCCAAGTGCCCATAGTAGCGCAGCTGACGGTCGCGGATCAAGCAGGTTACTCTTACCATCCCCGCATCCCTGAGCGCCTTCTGGTTGGTAACAAAGTCCCACCAGCGGTATTCGAAGATGTGGAGAAGGGAAGTTGTAATAAAGGAGTCCAGTCGTCGTCCAAGCTCAACTGTGAGCGTCCATGACTCACTTGAGTAGAGAAGACAGGGAGCACAATGGAGCGAAAGACTCGGGCTTTCGTCCGCCTGCTCAGATACCTTGACCGCCACACGGTCTTGTCCAGCGAGTTCATCAGTAGGCTAGACCAAGTCGACGATTGATCTCGGCCCTGCAATCAGTGGAACGATGGACCATGCTGCCAAGGTAAGTGAAAGACTCCACGATCTCTACTCTTTCACGACCCACAGCGATCGAGTCAACAGCAGCAGCCAAGACGTCGCCGAAAGCCTGGATTTTGGTTTTGATCCAGGAGACTCGCAAACCAAATGGTTCCGCTTCCTCACCCAACAAACAGAGAGTCTCCGTCAGGACATCCACCGTTTCCGCGAAGATCACTGCGTCATCGGCAAAGTCCAGATCAGTAATCCAAACCTCACCGAACGACACACCGCAGGCCGATCCACCCGATACCACCGCCATGATCCAGTCCATTGCAGTACTGAAGAGAGTGGGGGCCAGAACACACCCCTGCCTCACTCCGGTCTTGACCGAAAAGAAGTCAGAGGTGGAGCCCCCACACCTCACAGCACTCTCTGTCCCTGAATACAGCGACGATATCAGCCGGACCAGAGCCGACGGGATCCCACGTAGACGAGTATGCCCCAGAGGGCCTCCCTATCCACTGAGTCAAACGCCTTGCGAAAATCTATATAGGCTGCAAGGAACCCCCTATAAAACTCCCACAAGCGCTCAGATAGGACGCGGAGCGCCAGGATGCGGTCAACGGTAGACCTCTTCTGTGTAAACTCAGACTGTTCAGGGCGCTGGTGCGCTAGAAGCTGCTGTCGGATCCTGTCCAGTAGAATCCGTGCGAAATCCTTGCCTGGAACTGAGAGGAGAGTAACCCCCGGTAACTGTTGCATTCTCGGGTATCACCCTTCCCCTTCTAGATCGGGACAACGATGCTCCGTTTCCAGTCAGTTGGGATGACACCAGTGCTCCACACGGAGCACACAAGAACGAACAGCCACCTGAGGACGGTCTCACCTCCCACCTTAAGCATTTCCACGTGGATACCACAAACTCCCACAGATTTGCCATCCACCAAGCGCCACATCGCCCTCTGAGTTTCCTCAAAAGTTGGCAGGTCGCAGCCTGGGGGAGGGTCGGCAACAAGAGTTTCAGCATACTCAACGGCCAGGCTCTGGGCAGGAGGGTCAGCACGATACAACTCCTCAAAGTACTCGGCCCAACGAGTCCTCACTTCCGATTCTTCAATAAGGACACTACCGTCGGCAGCTTTCACCATCTGACATCGCGATGTGGACCGAGAGGAATGGAGGCTCTGCAATGCCCTGTAAGCCGGGCGAGAGTCACTCGAATTCAAGTGGCCCTCGACCGTCTCACAGAAATCGCGGACTGCAGCCTCCCGATCTCTTCACACCGCCTTGACGGCTTCGCGCTTCAGGTCCCTGGCCAGACCAACTCTGCCGTCGAGTCGAGCGTGTCTCGCTCTCTCGATGACGTTGATGGTCTCAGAGGAGATGGCTATTCCCGGTCGTCTGGGCGACCCCGATATGCAGCCACAGGACACCTCCAGGATGCAGTCTCTCAAACCAGTCCAGAGAACCTCCATGCCTGCACCCGCGTCCAGATCCTCCAGGGATTCCCCAAGCCTACCGGCGAACTCCGAAGCCACATCAGGGTCCCTGAGTCGGCTTACGTCAAATCGCGTTTGACGAGCCAGGGCTTTCTGAGGGCGCCTGAAGCAGATCTTCAGAGTCGCCACCAGAAGCCCGTGGTCCCCCGAGAATAGCTGGGCACTTCTGAAGACACAGCAGTTCTCGACCAGCCGCCAGCGACTACCTACGAGAACATGGTCGATCTCCTTCCTAGTGACGCCGTCGTTGGAGTACCAAGTCCAGCGTCGCAGATCCGATCTCTGGAACCACGAGCAAGCAATCCTTAAGCCCCAACTTTTTGCGAAGTCAAGAAGCATTAAGGCACTTTCATCGTAGCATCCAGAGCCGTGGGGACCGACACAAACAAACAAACAACAAACAAACAACTCTTTATTGTCAAAGTACATTACATACATTGAAATTTGCTTTGTGCGCTAGGCACCTGTCGCCACTGTGCAGCGCCAGTTATTGCGTTGTTCTATCCTTTTGATGCTGAGCGCCAAGCAGGAAGCAACAACTGCCAAATTTTAACGTCTTATGGTATGACGCGGCCGGATTCGAACTCCGACCTACCGGAGGATAAAGCGGACGCTCTACCATGCTTCGTAGCCATCCCAGTTAGTGCCAGTGATCGCGTTGAAGTCCCCCAGTGCGATCAGGGTGTCCCTTCCCGGAACCCCCGACACCACCGAGTTGAGCTGGTCGTAGAAGGTTTCCTTCATAGATCGATCACTTACCCCGGTCGGAGCGTGCACTACGACGATAGAGAGCGTCCCCACTGTGTGGGTCACCCCCAGTCGCATAATACGCTTGTTGACCGGGACCACCTCCGATACCAAAGGAGCCAATCGATCAGCAACGGCAACTCCCTGAGTGTGAAGACCGTCGGCCCGGCCAGACCAGTAGGTGTACCCACCAACACCTGTCTCACCAGACCCAGGCCTCCGCACCTCAGAGAGGGCCGCAATGCTGACGCCAAGCAGACTAAGCTCCCTTGATACCAGAGGCAGGTGAGAGTCGTCCCACAGGGAAGTCACGTTCCATGCGCCGACCCGGACCGACCGCCTCAGATTCAACCGAGGCAACCGAAAGCAGCTGGTGTCCGACACCTTTGCACCGCCCGTGTCACTAACCTATCACGCCGACCTGGTTGCTCCGGGATTTCACCCCATCATGGAGTGGGGGTCCCAGAGGCTTTTCCCCACCCCCCTCATACGACTCCGCCTAAGGGAGGCGTCGGGGTTACTCCCCCGGAGCAAACTCCAGCGTTTATTAGTGCGTTTTGCTGGCGTTTTTTAAGAGGGCGGGAGTGCAAACCCCACCCCCCCGAGGCTCCTCTAGGGCAGGGGCGCCGCTCCCTGACAAGCAAATGCACGGAGGTACCCTAGTACTAATCGAACCTTGTACCCTAGTAGAAATACTATGAGTATTATCAATAATAATAGTATTATTTTAAAATAGTATTAGTGCTATTATAAATTGTAGTATTACTCCAGATTATTATTATTATTATTAGTAGTAGTAGTACTAGTAGTAGTAGTAGTAGTAGTAGAAGCATTTTGAAATATGTGGAATGTAGTTTTGAAGATGTTTTAGGTGAGAAGTGGGTAGGTAGAGCATTACTGGGCCATTCAAGGAGCTGAAATTCAGTTTACATAAAGATGTACTGCATTCTCAGAATAAACTGATTTGTTATAGAACAAATAACCCTGATTTGTTATAGAATAACAATAATAGAATTATTATTATATTGTTATAGAATAACCCTGATTTGTTATAGAACTGCTGCAAAGACTTACAGTGGACCCCCGGAATCCGGACGCTCTAGAGACCGAACAAATGGGAATCCGAACAAATGAAGTCGTGACTTTTATCGCCCCGGAAACCGAATAAAAACTGGAAGTCAAACTCGAGAAACGCACGAGAAAAAACGAGACCGAGAGGGAAGAAAAGTGCTCGGCTTCTGGAAGTCCGGAAGTTGTTGGTACTATGTCTGTTCTGGGGAAGTCCGGAAGTTGTTGATACTATGTAAGGTCTGTTTGGGCTTTTACACCCAAGCCTAGTGACTCATCAGGCTGGTGCTTTATGTATCACCCTTAGAAAGCTGCCCTGGGGAAGTCCGGAAGTTGTTGATACTGTACTAAAGCTAAAGCTAGCGCTAAGGCACTAAAGCTATCTAATTACTAACGCCATATCCCACTGCCTATGCATAACCACTTAAACAAAGTTGAAAAGGATGTATGTATGTATGTATGTATGTAAATTAAAGCGCTAGCAGCGCTGTGTACACCTTTAAAGATGAGGTCATGAGCCACTTCCGTAAGGTTTTGAAAAGAACATTTACATATGCCAACTGCTCACCACCACAAAGGTTAAAATTCTTATCTTTATTGTTCTTATGCTTTAACTTTTCTGTGCTTTTAATTTTAATGTGTTATGGTCTCAGAGAAGAGTTGCGCATTGAAATGCGCATTGGAGATGGGCGAGGCTCTAACACACTGATCTATGAAAACGGCTTGTGCTTTATTTGTTCACAGGTTACTAGTTACTAGTTACTAGTCATCATCATCATCGTCTTCCGCAAAGTCCGGGGTCGGGTCGCGGGGGCAGCAACCTAAGCAAAGAGGTCCAGACGTCCCTCTCCCCAGCCACCTCCTCCAACTCTCCCGGGGGGGACACTGAAGCGGTCCCAGACAAGCCAAGAGACAGTCCCTCCAGCGTGTTCTAGGTTGACCCCGGGGTCTCTTCCCGGTTGGACATGCCCGAAACACCACACCAGGGAGGCATCCGGGAGGCATTCTGACCAGATGCCCGAGCCACCTCAACTGGCCCCTCTCAATGCGGAGGGGCAGTGGATCTATTCCGAGCTCTCCACGGATGGTAGAGCTTCTCACCTTATCTCTAATGGAGAACCCCGCCACCCGGCGAAGGAAGCTCATTTCAGCCGCTTGTATCCGTGATCTTGTTCTTTCGGTCATTACCCAAAGCTCGTGACCATAGGTGAGGGTTGGAACGTAGATCGACTGGTAAATTGAGAGCTTCGCCTTGCGGCTCAGCTCCTTCTTCACCACGACGGACCGGTACAGGCACCGCTTAACAGCAGAGGCTGCAGCGATCCGTCTGTCGATCTCTCACTCCATCCTTCCCTCACTCGTGAACAAGACCCCAAGATACTTAAACTCCTCCACTTGGGGCAGGACCTCATTCCCAACCCGGAGGGTGCATTCCACCCTTGTCCGACTGATAACCATGGCCACAGAATTGGAGGTACTGATCCTCATCCCGGCTGCTTCGCACTCGGCTGCAAATCGCTCCAATGAGAGCTGGAGGTCCCGACTTGATGAAGCCAAAAGGACAACATCATCCACAAAAAGCTGAGATGAGATCCAATGGCCACCAAACTAGAACCCCTCAACGCATCGACTGCGCCTAGAGATTCTGTCCATAAAAATTATGAACAGAATCGGTGACAAAGGACAGCCTTGGCGGACTCCAACTCCCACCGGAAACGAATTCGACCTGTTGGTTACCAATACGGACCAAACTCTGGCTCCGATGATACAGCGACCGAATGGCTCGTAGCAACAAATATGGAACGCCGTACTCTCGGAGCACGCCCCACAAGATCGTTCGAGGGACACGGTCGAAAGCCTTCTCCAAATCCACAAAGCACATGTGGACGGATTGGGCAAACTCCCATGCCCCCTCCAGAATCCTGTGGAGCGTATAGAGTTGGTCAAGAGTGCTACGACCAGGACGAAAACCACACTGTTCCTCTTGAATCCGAGGTTCGACTATCGGTCGGATCCTCGTCTCTAGTACCCCTGCATAGACTTTCCCAGGTAGACCAATTGGAACACACCCTCCGGTCCCCCTTCTTAAAAATCGGGACCACCACCCCAGTTTGCCAATCCAGAGGTACAGCCCCCGATGACCACACGACGTTGCAGAGACGTGTCAACCAAGACAGTCCTACAGCATCCAGAACCCTGAGATATTCTGGGTGGATCTCGTCCAACCCCGGAGCTCGACCACCGGGGAGCTTTTTGACAACCTCAGTGACCTCCACTCCAGTGATGGGCGGACCCCCACCAAAACCCCCAGGGTCTTCCTCTTCCACAAAGGGTGTGTTGGTGGGATTGAGGAGGTCCTCAAAGTATTCCCTCCACCTCTTGACGACATCCCCAGTCGAGGTAAGCAGCTCCCCACCTCCACTGTAAACAGTGTTTGTGGAGAACTGCTTCCCCCTCCTAAGGTGTCGAATTGCGGTCCAGAACCTTTTTGAGGCCAACCGATAATCACTTTCCAGGCCCTCACCGAACTCCTCCCACGCCCGAGATTTTGCATCTGCAACAGCCTTGGCTGCGGCACGTTTGGCCTGCCTATTCCTGTTTGCTGCCTCGGGAGTCCCACAGGCTAATAAAACCCGATAGGCCTCCTTCTTCAGCTGGACGGCCCCCTTCACCACAGGTGTCCACCACCGGGTTCAGGGATTACCACCACGACAAGCACCGATGACCTTACGGCCACAGCTATGGGCTGCCACCTCAGCAATGGAGGCACGAAACATGGCCCATTCGGATTCCATGTCCCCCGCCTCCTCCGGAACGTGGTTGTAGCTCTGCCGGAGGTGGGAGTTAAAGGCCTCTCGGACAGAGGACTCCGCCAAATGTTCCCAGCAGACCCTGATTACATGCTTGGGCCTGCCAGGTCTGGAAGGCAGCCTCCCCCATCACCAAAGCCAACTCACCACCAGGTAGTGATCGGTAGACAGCTCAGCTCCTCTCTTCACCCGAGTGTCCAGAACATAAGGTCGCAAGTCCGATGACACGACTACAAAGTCAATCATCGAACTGCGACCTAGGGTGTCCTGGTGCCAAGTGCACTTATGGGCACACTTATGTTCGAACATGGTGTTCGTGATAGACAAACTGTGACAAGCACAGAAGTCTAACAACGAAACACCATTCGGGTTCAGACTGGAGAGGCCGTACCTACCGATCACACCCTTCCAGGTCACACTATCGTTGCCCACATGGGCGTTGAAGTCTCCCAAGACAACGAGTGAGCCTCCTGAGGGAGCGTTCTCCAACACCCCCCCCTAAAGACTCCAAAAAGGGTGGGTACTCTGAACTGTCATTTGGTGCATA
>CM045738.1:962500-975000 GCA_024760905.1 Plotosus lineatus | reverse complement strand
CACACACACACACACACACACACATATACATAAATGCACACACACACACACACACACACACATACATAAATAAACAACCACACACATGTAAACACACACATGTACACATACACACATGTAGACCAACACACACACACACACACACACACACACACACACACACACACACACACACACACACACCTTACAGTATTATGCCAAGCACTCACGTCACTAAAGATAGTCAGCGTCGCCATCATCTTTACACCTTCCTCTTTCTCAACATTTGTCTTTTTAACACTCTGTGTATTACTGAGACGCACGTTTATCTCCGCCCCCTCTGATCAGAATGCTGGTGTCACTGACGCACTGTTTAAAGGTTCTTACACTCTTTATCTTCAGTGTTCTGTTCTCTCTCTCTCTCTCTCCTATCTGTTCTACTATTTCAGCTGCACCTTCCCAGGTGGTGAAGTTTTTGGTTTTGTTTCTTTATTTATCTTTATGTAGCTGTATAAGTGCCTATTTAAAAAAAGAAGTGGAAAATCTCACCGTGGAGTAAATGGATGATGTACTTGAAACCAGAGAAAGTGAAGAGCCATGTACTGGAAAGAAAAAAGGGAAAAACAGAGAGAAAATATTTTAGTTGCACTGTAGTAGTAATAATATCTAAACTAAAGACAAGGATTCATTTGAATGAATTATACATTTATTATAATTACTGTAGTATGCATTACACAGTCTTAATGTGTGTATTCGGGACAGTGTGTGTGAGTCATGGGAGTAAGAGTTCTTAGTATGGGATCGCGGCTGCATTATATCAATTATTCGATGGCTAGTCCGTGCAGTTGGATATCAGAAGTTACATTCTTCAATGTTGTCTGGGGTTCACAGAAGGAAAAAATTGCCTGAGGCAGCCCTTTTCCTCTACAGTCACACAGCCAACCTGAACACAGGCTTACAGAGATAATGTCCAGATTACTGTGAGCCGAGAGAAAAACGGGTGTGCGGCGTCAAATTACACTCCAGGGCAAATCTCGCTCGCCCAGACCAACCACAGGATCCGTGACAATGTGACAGTGCCACAGAAAGTGATGTTATGACAGAGTGAGGATAGATCACACAAAAGACAACGAGACGGCGATCCACCCTGGGTGTGTGTGTGTGTGTGTGTGTGTGTGTGTGTGTGTGTGTGTGTGCGATGTTTATTATATCTGAGACACTGATCCTGTTTTTACACCCAGTTTTTCCCCGAGGCTGTTTTCTGAATGGATGGATTATATAACACTGCGCAGCAGGCAGAGAGGTGGAGCGAGTGATCAGCACAGAAAATGACCCGTCAGATTCATATCTCCAGATTCAACTCGCATTAAATCAACATGATTTCCATTAAGGGCTTAAAGTAACTGGGTTTTATTAGGATATATTTTAGACTTGATTCCTTTCCTCCTGTCACCTGAACGATTCCCTCAGTTACTGCATTGTCTATCCTTCTCCACTCTTTTCTCCATAATGAGTTTCCTTTATGCATCCATTCTTCCCTTGTACAGATATCCCATTGGCTGACATTTTTCTCTGTACAGCTGAGCAGAACAGAGTTTGATTCAAGCCATTCCTGAGATTTGACCTCATGACCTTCTGCTCAACAGTCCAAAGCATCTCCAACATCCCTCCTTGCATCACTGCTTCGCGTTCCCTCACCTTCTTCAAAACCATCTCTGAAGGAGGCTGATCGGCTCATGATACGGCTTTTATCATCCAGAGAGATGCAGGAGTTCCTCAGACGGCCCTCATTGCACGTGTCGAGCATTGGGTCCTGATTGGTCAGACTACTGTTGCGCATACTCACAAGGCTTATCTGAGCTGCTGTGGTGGGACTGGCTGCAAACACAGAAACACACACACATACACACACATATAAACACACATACATATTTGCATCCTCACACCGTTAGTACATCGGTAATTGGTTGCAGGAGAGACAAATCAAAAACGACTTAAATCAAATAAAAAAATATAGTCTCGGCTGACGAACTAGTTTTCGGCAGGCCGAACCAAGCCTCTGTGATCGAACAAGCGCCACGGTGGCGGCCACGAGAAGCTGGCCTTACGCTCACCGCGTCACAGTTAGTCACACCCCTTTCTTTGAGTGCGGACGTGGTTTGTGTTTGATAGACATTTTGGACCATATTGAGTGTACTTTTGCTATTATGGGACCGAAAAGACCCCACCACAGGCGGAGATCATTGAAAAACACGAGCGAGGTGTGCGTTTGTGTGACTCAGCGTCCCAGTACCAAGTGCAGCTAAGTCTACCACCATCCTTAAGAACAAGGAAGCTATTAAGGGTGCGTGTGTGGCTAAGAGTGTTTCCAAACAGTAGGCGTTTCAAACTCTCCTTCCAAACAGTCAGTCCCTCCCTCCTCCCTCCTCCTCCCACTCCATTCCATCAAGCCATCAACTACCATCACAAAGGTAAATAAAACCACTTTATTATACTGTACAGTTTATTTCTTTAATTACAATACAATAGCACATTTATTATACATAAAATAAGGTATATTTTTGTGTAGTTTTAAGGCTTATTTAGTAGAAAATTATGTTTTATGGGGACCTGGGAACGGATTATTCTCATTTTAATGGTTTCTTATGGGAAATAAATGTTTGGAAGAGAACTTTTAGCCTCACACACACTTTCTGGGAACCAATTATGTTCGTGAGCAGAGGTATCACTGTATGTGTATATATATATATATATATATATATATATATATATATATATATATATATATATATATATATATATAAATATATATCTTCTTTTCTTTTGTGTGTGTGTGTGTGTGTGTGTGTGTGTGTGCATATGTGTATGTATGTGCATGCGCTTGTGAAGACATGTATGTTTCTGTATGTGTAACTGTGTGTGTGTGTGGGGGGGGGGGGGTGTATTCGTGTATGTATGTATGTGTGTGGATATATGTGTGTATACATGTATACTGCCCTCCATAATTATTGGGGAAAAAATCCCTGACTAAGAAATAATTATTTTTCAGAAAATCATCGATTCCACAATTATTGGCACACATAACAACTCCTCGGAAATAAATGTAATTGAAGTATTTCTGTTATTTCTACGGAAGTTTACAAAGTTGATCAGAGTATGTAGGAACATAGACTTAGTAATTCATCACTTCCTGTTTCCCTGGGTTTTTCATATGATGTGACACAGAGGCCATTTCTCTTATCCACTCTTCAACATGGGAAACACAAAGGAACACAACCTTCAAGTAAGGCAGGCGTGTGTCGACCTTCACAAGGCAGGCAACAGCTACAAGAAAATCGCTCCTCACCTGCACCTGCCCATGTCTACCATCAAAGGAATCATTCGGAAGTTCAAAACAGTGGTAAACAAGCCTGGATGAGTACGCAAGGTTATTTCACCATCATGCAGAGGGAGGAGGAGGAGGGTAAGAGAAATAAAAAAAAAAGTAAAAAAAAAAAGTTCTCCAAAGCTCACTGAGATTCACAACAAATGGGAGCATCTTGGAGTCAAAAAATCTCCAAAACTACCATCAGGCACCATACAAGCTGTCTGGGGGGCACGCAGGGCAAAGGCCTTTTCTCTCTCACAATCATAAACACAAATGTCTGTCGTTCACAAAGCAGTACTGGAACTTCAACTGGGACCAAGTCTGGCGGAACGCAAAAGATGACAATGCAGAAAACCACATCATGCCCACTGTGAAGTCTGCGGGAGGATCGGAGATGCTGTGGACCCGTTTCTCTTCCCGTGGCTCCGGGGAAACCTTGTTAGGTTGCTTGCATCATGAACACGTTGAAATACCAGGGCATTTTCAATCAGAATCTGGTGTCCTCTGCCCAAAAGCTGAAGACTGGCCGTCGCTGGGTCTTTCAGCAAGATAATGACCCTAAACATGTGATGACATGTACACAAACATGGTTCACCAGACACAGATTCAAGCTCCTCCCATCTCCATCTCAGTCCCCAGACCTCAACCCCATTGAGAAACTGTGGAGTGAGCTGAAGTGGAGAGTGCAGAGGAGAGGACCAGACTGCTGGATGATTTAGAAAGATTGTGCAGAGAAGAAAAGGTCCAAGATCCTCTTTTTGTATTCTCCCATCTTGTGAAACATTATAGGAGAATATTACACGCTGTTTTGTTGGTAAAAGGCAATTGTACAAAATATTAACATCAGAGGGCTAATAATTGTGAAACACATGATTTGATGTAAAAAAAAAAAAAATTAATGTGGGATTTTTTCCCTCCACTGAATAAATGCACTTGAGTTCAAGGTTGGATTTTCCTTTTTTTTTCTTTTTAAATTGTGGCTTGATATTATTTAAAAAAAAATTGAATTTACCAGAAGTTGAGGAACACATCTTAACGAAGTGTGCAAATAACTTTGGAGGGCAGGATGTGAATGTGTATGTAAGTTTGTGTGTACATGTGCATGTATGTGTATCTATGTGTGTGTGGATGTGTGCGTATATGTGTATACATGTACATTTTTGTATACTGTATTTATGTGTCCATGTGTGTGTGCGAGGAAGTGTGAAGATGTGTATGTATTTATGTGCAGGTACTGGGCATATATTGTATTCAACGTGAAAAGCACCCAGGGCGCTTAAAAAATTGGAGTGGGTGGGCGCTGATTAAAATGTTACCAGTGGAGTGGAAGGGTTACTTTTCCCTCCTGGTGCTGTACCTTTGAACATTTTCCAGGAAGTAATATCGAGTCAATCAACATGAATGTCAACTTTAGCACATGGCACATAGAACCAATCAACACAAAGGTCAACTTTAGCACATGACACATTGAAAAGCACATGGCCAGGAACATCTTTAAATGTATGAAGTTACTGTGCAGGAGGATCGGGTGAAAAATCCTCTTCATCACTTTCTGATAAGTCCATATTTGGCTTATCGCTTCATCCATTCAAAGCATCAAAACCATAGTTTTGCTGTAGTAGTTTCTAATGGTTCATCTTGTTGGACATTTACCAAGAGAACACAGCAAAATATTTCCTGTTTTTTAAAGCACCGTGGAACAATCACATGTGTTGCTACTGATAAAATTAAAGCGTCTTTTTATTTTAATTATGCTGTTTTCTGTTTATTTTCAGCTTTCATGTAAGTAATTTGGTTGATACCACAAAATGAAAAACACAAATACCAGTAAAACTCTTTTGTTGTTGTGTTATTATTCATGTTTTCCACCTCAGTGCTAATAAGCACTTACCGTTCCATTCTGCTGATAATAAGCGCCCACCCACTCCAATTTTTTGGGCAGTTATCATGTCGGATATGGTATATATATATATATATATATATATATATATATATATATAGAGAGAGAGAGAGAGAGAGAGAGAGTATTTTTTGATTTTATGTTTTTAAAAAAAGAAAAAAATATGTCAGATTATGAATTTAGCGTGCTATCTGTAGTACGAGACGTACCTACATAGTACACTGACGTAATATGCTACTTCCGCATGACGCTGTGTCCATTGTTTACAAACGACAGACTGAATGTGCCCCTGCTTCTTCCCAGTTCACTGAAGTTACCCTTGTGTTAAGACGTTGTCTCTGTCATCTTTGTGTTTACGCTGTTTTGCGGACTTTTGTAACCCTAAGCAAATATGGTTGGTCAGAAGCGTAAGCCTACTAGTGATAGTAGTAATCAGAAAAAGCAGCAAGCCATCTCGTTAGAAACGAAGATGGCTATTATCAAGAAAATGGATGCTGGTGAAAAACATGTGAATGTTGCATGTTTCTGCCAAATGGCTCCGTCGACCATCGGAACCATTTACAAGCAGAAAGATCGCATCACAGAGCATGTTAAAGGTTATACTTGATATTGTATTTGATATTTCATGAGTGAATTTGATTAAAATTTATCTATTTGAAATTATTTTGCTTTAATTTAATTTATTTGAAATTAATGTTGATATTATTTGATATATTTAATATTATTTTACAATGTTATGTGTACAAGATGGTCTTGAGGCCAGCGATGTTGTATGGTTTAGAAACAGTGGCCCTGGGGAAAAGGCAGGAGGCAGAGCTGGAGGTAGCAGAGATGAAAATGTTGAGGTTCTCTTTGGGAGTAACGAGGATGGATAGGATCAGGAATGAGCACATCAGAGGGACAGCACATGTAAGACGTTTTGGAGAGAAAGTCAGAGAGGCTAGATTGAGATGGTTTGGACATGTACAGAGGAGGGATAGTGAGTATATTGGTAGTAGGATGCTGAGGTTGGAAGTACCAGACAGAAGGCCGAGAGGAAGACCAAAGAGACGATTCATGGACATGGTGAAGGAGGAAATGAAGGTAGTTGGGGTAAGAGAAGAAGATGTAGAGGATAGGGCGAGATGGAGGCAAATGATTCGCTGTGGCGACCCCTGAAGGGAAAAGCCGAAAGGAGAAGAAGAAGAAGAATTTACAATGTTATGTTTATAATAATTGATTTAGGGGTGTTTTATGAGATACAATAATGGTATTTATGGATGTCTAGTACAGTATGAACGTCACTGTAACATACAGTAACAACTTACGTTTTTTTTCACCTTATGTTTGGCCGTCCGGAACCAAACTAAAACGTAAGTTGTGGAGCATCTGTGTGTGTGTGTGTGTGTGTGTGTGTGTGTGTGTGTGTGTGTGTATATATATATATATATATATATATATATATATATATATATATATGAAGCAGTCCAGTTTACCTAGGTGCCCGAAAGTGAAACGTGTCCCTGATGGTGAGGTCATGCTGGAGCCAGTAGAAAATGGTGAGTTATTGGCTGAGTCCTGCAATCCGGTGATGGAATGCGAGCGTAGCCAATCCCGTGTCTCCTCTGGGTGGAGTTGTAGTGAGGGCGTGTATCTGTAGGAAAGTAACAATTTATTGTCTCATAAAAATAAATGCTTCATCTTTTCTGAGCATGACTATGAATACAGTTTGTGTGTGCACATGTGTAAAAAAAAATGTGTGAAAGCTATTTATTCTGAATGAGCTGACAGGCAAAAACTCACTAGCAACATGCTAACAGCTTGTTCCAAAATAATGCTACAGTTACTTAAACAGTGCAATCTCTCTCACTCTCTCTCTCTCTCTCTCTCTCTCTCTCTGTCTCTCACTCTCTCTCTCTCACGCGCGCGCACACACACACACACACACACACTAAGTAACAGCACATGAGATTAAATTAAGAAGCTGCATCTTCAATGGGAATCATTACAGCATTTCAGCAAGGTTATCACTAGGGGGAGCCAAAGAAAACTCAATGAAAAGACAACAGATAGACTGCAGTATACACCACAACCCAGAAACAAAACAAAGATACTGCATTTCCATCATTGCTGTGGCCAAGCTGAAGTATGTACATTTCCTATCTTTGCAAGAGCAGATGAAAATTCCAAGTACCATATTCGACGTAATAAGTCCCCAGCTCCAATAAGCGCCCCCGCCCCCAGTGTTTTATATCTTACATTTAATAACCGCCCATGATTGACTGATCGAATAAAATTGGTAAGTTTGATTCGATCAGTCTCTGTAAGCGTAAAATGAGGCGTTCACTGCCCATAAAAGTGAATTTACACAGTATTTGAAGACCCCCTGCCACTGGGGAATGTCTATAATGTTCTTCAGGAACACATGGGATTGTTTGTGCTTTAAAAAACAGGAAAATATTTTGCTGTGTTCTCTTGGTAAATATCCAACAAGATGAACCATTAGAAACTGCTACAGCAAAAGTATGGGATTCTCTGAATGAATGGAGCGATGAGCCAGATATGGACCTATCAGACAATGATGACGAGGATTTTTCACCCGATTCTCCTGTTCACTGACTTCATAAACTTAAAGACGTTCCTGGCCATGTGCTTTTGTTTATGTTCGTACTGATTGGTTCAATGTGCCATGTGCTAAAGTTAACATTCATGTTGATTGGCTGGATTTTACATCCTGGAAAATGTAAAAAGATGATTGAGATTCACATTTGCAGTGATCGTTTTAGAACCAGTGAATGTACATTTAAAATTCCATTCATTCTGTGCTGTTTTGTTTAAATTTATAGGAAAGACTTCGGGATAACTCATGCGTGAGCAATGTAGCCATGAAATAGTGTAACTTTTGTTCGGTTGCTTTCAGTTTTGGCAGGCCGAAAAATTGTACGGTCTCATCAAAACCCTTCAATGTAAGTTACCATTGAGAATCCGCGACCCTGCGCTCGCAGTGTCTCATGTATTGAACCTGCTATTAAAATGTAAATAAAACAAATTCAAGTGCTTTCTTTAAAGATTTTAAGACTTTTTTCTCTGTATATTTTACGTGTAACCTCTGTATGATCGTTTCAATCCAGTGGGTCTGGTTGAGTTATCTGTCTATTTCATTATGAGCTGCTCAGCTTTGGCTAATGGGACAAACACTATTTCAGCCTGCAGTCAAGCTAAACCGTGTGTGTGTGTAAGAGAGTGAGAGTGTGGATCCTCTACCTGCGCCTTCCTCTATGATTCGTTCATTTCATGCCGAAACGGTGCACAAGTACTAACTAATGAAGTAGAGATTTTTATTAAATAAACCTGGGGATTTATTATTTATTTGGACATGAGACTAGATCAGCTTTCCGACTCACGCTGAGGAGGAAAATACGTTTTATATCAGAGGAGATTATGTGGGGAATTTTGTTGTTGAATTAGTTCTGTAAGGAAAAGTAAATAATAAAATACAGCAGTCGATTACTGCCGAGCTGATATATATTTCCCAACTGTCCCCGCAATACATCCCAAAGGATACACCGACACAGGAACCTCCATTTATATTTAATATTAATATTATAGTTTTATATTACTTGTGAGATGGTAAGAAACGTGTTGCATGTAGGAAATATGAATATCCTTTTTTTCAACAAAAGTGTAAATAGAAGTGCACAACAGGACTCCTGCTGGATGCCTCTTTATAGAAGGGGCGAATGGGCGTAATGTGTGCATCATTCTGCGGGTTTTTCTTTGTACAAAAAAAGCAGACTCGCATGACATGCTAAAATCAGTCATTGAGCCATTCAAAAAAATTTATCTTTAAAATAAGTAACTGCTTGCAAAGCTCTTTGTCATTTCAAGTCACTATGAATTCACACCAAATATTTTTAGCGGGTCCAAAACTTTCTCCTAGACCCCGAAAACAGACCATTTACCTTAAATTCAACCGACGACCTCAGAAAATATATTCAATTACCCTCAAACTAAAACTCGCTTATACATTCGCTGGTGACTGCTTACATGTGAGCTTGGCTTTATGCTCTACTTTACTAAAATTGGAAGACTTACCAGTCCCATGAGAAAACCCTTTTCATTTCGGCAAGACATGGGAAGTGTAAAATATTGCAAAAGAGCCATTGACTTGTCTGCATTTTCAATTCTGGTGATCTTGTTGTTTGGCCTGTAAAATGGCGGACAGCCTTTTTTATATCCTTGGGTGACCCCTATCACCATGCCATTTGCCTATTGCAGCCCATCTACAGACAATCATACAGAAATCACAGGGGTTAGTTAGTAGTGGATAAGAACACAAACACCTTTAACTGTCCTGTTTCCAAGGCAAGGTGTTGCAGCCGAAATTGGGAATAGCAGATGGGAAAGAGGAAGAACTAATAAAAGAGTTATGGATTAGAAGACAGAAAAAGAGGCAACAAGTTGAGAGGGTTGATATAAGATAAGAAACATGTGTTGAGCCAACAACACTCTACTGCATTATAAATAAAACTCAGTCACTTTGAATATAAATCCATCCAAACTCCTCAGTGAGATGCCCTGTTTAAACACCCTCACCAATACAATGTTCAGCAATACCATTACGTCAGTCCACTAATTACTCTTTCCTAAGATTGCAATCCAAACACAAAAGTTCACATTTCTCCCTTACCATGCACCTCATCCTCCTCAAACACATAATAATTACCCTACTTATCTCAGCAAACCTGGTGAGATGTTCAGGGTGTACCCCACCTTTGCCCAGAGTCGGCTGAGATGGCCCTTGAATTGCTGTCTGTGTGTTTTTGCATGGCAATGACGAGAAGTCTGCACACACACACACACACACACACACACACACACACACACACACACACACACACACACAATATGTGCAAGAGTCCATATAAACACATATTGCTCAAGAGCCTCTACGCGCACTCCGCTCAAGAGTCCATACGCGCACTCCGCTCAAGAGTCCATACGCGCACTCCGCTCAAGAGTCCATACGCGCACTCCGCTCAAGAGTCCATACGCGCACTCCGCTCAAGGGTCCCTACACAGACTCCGATCAAGAGTCCATACACACGCTCCTCTCAAGGGTCTGTATACACGCACCACTCAAGGATCCATACACATGCTCCGCTCAAGGGTCCGTGCATACACTCCGTTCAAGGGTCCGTATACACACTCTGCTTAAGGACCCATACACACACTCTGCTCAAGGGTCCGTACTCACTCTCCGCTCAAAGGTACGTACACAAGCGCCGTTCAAGAGTCCGTACACAGACTCTGCTCAAGGGTCCGTACCCACACTGCTGAAGAGTCTTACGATGTGCAAGTCTATACACACTGTGCAAGAGTCTGTACACACACCGCTAAGGAACCTGTACACACTCTTTGCTCAAGAGTCTGTAGACACACTGCTGAAGAACTTGTACACACTCTGCTCAAGAGCAAGTACATCCACTTCTGAAGAACCTATATACACTCTTTGCTCAAAAGACTGTAGACAAATACTGTGCAAAAGTCTGTACATACACAGTGAGCAAGAGTCTACACACACACACACACACACACACACACACACACACACACACACACACACACACACACACACACACTGCTCATGAGCCTGCACACACACAATCTGCGCAAGAGTCCATATAAATACATATTGCTCAAGAGCCTCTACGCGCACTCCGCTCAAGAGTCCATACGCGCACTCCGCTCAAGGGTCCCTACACAGACTCCGCTCAAGAGTTCATACATACACTCCTCTCAAGGGTCTGTATACACGCACCACTCAAGGGTCCATACACATGCTCCGCTCAAGGGTCCGTGCATACACTCCGTTCAAGGGTCCGTATACACACTCTGCTTAAGGACCCATACACACACTCTGCTCAAGGGTCCGTACTCACTCTCTGCTCAAAGGTACGTACACAAGCTCCGTTCAAGAGTCCGTACACAGACTCTGCTCAAGGGTCCGTACCCACACTGCTGAAGAGTCTTACGATGTGCAAGTCTATACACACTGTGCAAGAGTCTGTACACACACCGCTAAGGAACCTGTACACACTCTTTGCTCAAGAGTCTGTAGACACACTGCTGAAGAACTTGTACACACTCTGCTCAAGAGCAAGTACATCCACTTCTGAAGAACCTATATACACTCTTTGCTCAAAAGACTGTAGACAAATACTGTGCAAAAGTCTGTACATACACAGTGAGCAAGAGTCTACACACACACACACACACACACACACACACACACACACACACACACACACACTGCTCATGAGCCTGCACACACACAATCTGCGCAAGAGTCCATATAAATACATATTGCTCAAGAGTCCATACGCGCACTCCGCTCAAGGGTCCCTACACAGACTCCGCTCAAGAGTCCATACACACGCTCCTCTCAAGGGTCTGTATACACGCACCACTCAAGGGTCCATACACATGCTCCGCTCAAGGGTCCGTGCATACACTCCGTTCAAGGGTCCGTATACACACTCTGCTTAAGGACCCATACACACACTCTGCTCAAGGGTCCGTACTCACTCTCTGCTCAAAGGTACGTACACAAGCTCCGTTCAAGAGTCCGTACACAGACTCTGCTCAAGGGTCCGTACCCACACTGCTGAAGAGTCTTACGATGTGCAAGTCTATACACACTGTGCAAGAGTCTGTACACACACCGCTAAGGAACCTGTACACACTCTTTGCTCAAGAGTCTGTAGACACACTGCTGAAGAACTTGTACACACTCTGCTCAAGAGCAAGTACATCCACTTCTGAAGAACCTGTATACACTCTTTGCTCAAGACTGTAGACAAATACTGTGCAAAAGTCTGTACATACACTGTGAGCAAGAGTCTACACACACACACACACACACACACACACACACACCCACACACACTGCGCAAGAGCCTGCACACACACAATCTGCGCAAGAGTCCATATAAACACATATTGCTCAAGAGCCTCTACGCGCACTCCGCTCAAGAGTCCATACGCGCACTCTGCTTAAGGGTCCCTACACAGACTCCGCTCAAGAGTTCATACATACACTCCTCTCAAGGGTCTGTATACACGCACCACTCAAGGGTCCATACACATGCTCCGCTCAAGGGTCCGTGCATACACTCCGTTCAAGGGTCCGTATACACATTCTGCTTAAGGACCCATACACACACTCTGCTCAAGGGTCCGTACTCACTCTCCGCTCAAAGGTACGTACACAAG
>CM045738.1:927500-957500 GCA_024760905.1 Plotosus lineatus | reverse complement strand
GGCTTTTCTTACAAACTGCAGTGCATGGGGTGGTGCTATCCGCCCCGTCATACACATGAGTTCACAGATGCCCACGATTGGCTTGGCAAGGAGGTAAGGGTATGCCATCCCCTGAAAACTTGGCCAGTCTGTTCTCACGGCCTCCCCACCACAGATAGCTGCAGCATTCCCATATTCAAACCTGCAGTCGCCAGGTTGAGAGTGGTGCACATTTTTGATGCCGCACCCGAACCGATGAAACCCCCAGTACCCTGTTGTTCCAGCAGTTCTCTACCTGAGAAAACCACTCTTTATTCACATGCTAATGCTAGCCGAAACACATTGCAAAAATTAACTTCTACTACTGTAGTAATACTTCTGTCCTGTGCTTAAGAAATGTATAAAATATGTTGAAACTTTGACAGCAGCTCTTTCTTTCTTTCAGAGATCTTCCTGACAGGGAAGACCTCTACAGGGAGACTAGTCCCCTCACAGGCTTGAAATTTCTACAATAGCACCTTGATCATCATAAAATTAACTGTTCACAGTTGGACATTTATCCTCTGGGCTACTCCACATGGCTTTAAATTTTACAGTGTTGTTATTCATTCTCTAACATCCTGTTTTAACATTTCAACACACGGCTCTCTAAGAAATGTCTAAAAATCCACTGCACCATGTGTGTTCACCTGGGAGTTCTGGACTCTCTGTGTGTACGAGCTGATGGACGAACTTATGTTGATGTCATCAGTATCGATCGTATCACTAACCCCACTGCTGATGGAACTGCTGTCATCCCAACTGAGAGAGAGAGAGAGAGAGAGAGAGAGAGAGAGATTTAATTTATTAATTAAAGAAGTCCCACTAATAACGAGGTGCCGTGTTCCATTGCATCATTGAAAGCTAGAAGTTTAGTTCTGAGCAAAATGCTTCTGTAAAGAAATGCTCTGGGAGAACATGCAAACATCTGGTGGATGTCATTCTTGCTGTGAGATGAACCTACAAACAACTCCATGTCACCTTGAAGAAATGATTTTAAGTAATATTATCAAAAAATTATAGAATTAAAGGGGTGGTGTGAAGGTTAATTAAAGAGAATATCATGAACAGTCTTTACAAACATTTATATAAATGTAAATTATATAAATGTCTTTATAAATCGTTAGTATAAACAGAAATTTGGTTTATAAGGATACGAGACATGAACATGAACATTTGTGAAGGGTTTGCAATAAGATCTCAATCTTTAAAAACTGCTCAGCACAGTTACAGCAATATATTCTGAGAGCCAATTTGTCCAACAGCCCTAACCCTAACTCAAGTGAACTGAGTAGGGTTCACAACTGATTTCAGTACAGTGCCTATCTTATAAAAGCAGGACTATCGGAATGTAACGCCATCTCTGTTCAGCACAACAAGATTTCAAAAAGTCAATGTTGTAATCCATTTCCATCTTGACTATATATGTATACAATTTTTTGGCAAAGAAATTTGATTAAAATCATGAGACAACTTCTTTAAACGTTTCTTCATGACCTGTTTACTGTAATGAGCAGTAAACATCACTAAAGCAGAAGCAGGTTCTGATGTACACAACCTTTAAAGTTCCCTCAGAGCCACTGGGGGCAGTTTTATAGGAAAATTGGTTAATATGTTTTACTGAACAACTCAGAAAACCCATGACATGCTTTCTGTAATCCCTTTGTTATGTTTTATGTATTTATGTAACATGTTCCTGTATTGTCTAGGCAGAGAAAATTACCATACACAGTGGTACCTTAGTTTTCGAACTTAATCCGTTCCAGACGTCTGTTCGAATTCCGAATCTGCTTTTCACATTACAAATAATGTCAATGGTCTTAATCCATTCTGTCGTCTTTTGCACAGAAGTTAACGGTACCATAACTCATGCCATAGGTCCGCAATTTAAGTGAAAAAATTATTGAATACAGTACACTATGTTATGGTCTGTGTTGGGAGAGACTCTTTAACTTTTCTGTGGTTTTTATTTTAGTGTGTTATGGTCTGTGTTGTGAGAGACTCTGGTTTTGGTGGCTCTCTCTCTGCTTGTTGGAGGCGGCGTGGCTGTCACACACGGGTGGAGTGTTAAACAAACACACCCGATTCCACTTAGTAATCACTGGGCTTCTCTACCAGTGATTACGATTTCCACGTGCTCTAGTGCCTTCCCTGTGAACAATAAAGCTCATCCGTTTTCATCATACTGTCTCCAGCATTTTGGGGTCTGGCTGAATGTTCCTGGCGTCACAGAGTCAGCCCTTGTATGATGCCAGGAACATTCAGCAGAACCCATAAATGCAGGACACAGGGTATGATGAAAACGGATGAGCTTTATTATTCACAAGGGAAGTCACTAGAGCACGGGGACATCGTAGTCACTGTTAGAGAAGCCCTGTGATTGCTAAGTGGAATCATGTGTGTGTGTGTGTGTTTAGCACTCTACCCACGTGTGGCAGCCATGCCCCCTCCAACGCGCCGAGCGAAAGAGAGCATTAGAACTACCAAAACCAAAGTCTCACAAAAGAGACCATAACACACTAAGATAAAAACCACATTGCAGTTAAAGCATAAGAAAAATAAAGATAAGAATTTTTACCTTTGTGGTGGTGGCCAGTTGGCATACATAAATATTGGAGAGGGGGCGAAGAGGAGGATTCCCTTCCATAACAGCTTCAGGTAAATCAGCCAAAGGTATTTTTTTTCTCTTGCTACAACTTTGCATGGATGACTCTTCTTCGGGATGTTCCTTTATTTTCTTGAAGAACATTTCTAATGTGGCTTGTTTCTGCCTTCTTTTCAAAACCTTACGGAAGTGTCTCATGACCTCATTGTTAAAGGTGTTCACAGTGTTGCTAGCACTTTAGCTTAGCTTTAGTGCCTTAGCTTAGCTTTAGTGCTAGCTTTAGCTTTATCAGGGTGATCCATAGTATCAACAACTTCCAGACTTTGTCATGCACTTTTCCTCCCTCTCAGTCTTGTTTTTTCTCTCGCATTTTTCGAGTTCGACTTCAAGATTTTTTTCGGTTTCCAGGACAAAAATAATCCCAGATTTTTTGTTCGAATTCCGATTTGTTCAAACTCTAAAGCATTCAAATACCGAGGCTCCAGTGTACTGAGAAATCAAAGCACAAATTTATGACAATTCAAATCAATGCACATGATATCACAAAGGTGGAACAAACACAGCTCTAATGGCACAACAGCACTGACAAAAGACAGATGTGAGATGGAACAACAGCTGTACTGTACGTGCACAAGGAAAATCAGAGCACTTTTGCTGAGTACGAAAGAAAAGAAAATGAATGGAGTTGTTTATACTTAGGCTACAACCATTACATATTTATCAATGATAATATTTAAAGATGATGATAATGATCTAACCCTCAGAAGACCAGGTAAGGAAAAGGTAGCAAGGCTAGAAGCTTAGGAGCAGGGTTTAAAGCAGTTTCATCATGGTGTGGATGGGAAGAGATATGGAGTAGGAGTCATCTTGAAGGAGGGGTTGGTCAGGAATGTTCTAGAAGTGAAAAGAGTGTCAGACAGAGTGATGAGTCTGAAGTTAGAACTTGAAGGCGTGATGTTCAATGTTGTAAGTGCTTATACCCCACAGGCGGGATGTGAGCTGGAAGAGAAGGAGAGATTCTGGAGTGAGTTAGATGAAGTGATGCAGAGTACCCCCAGAGGTGAAAGAGTGGTCATTGGTGCAGACTTCAATGGACATGTGGGTGCAGGCAACAAAGGAGACGAAGAAGTGATGGGCAGGTTTGGTATCCAGGACAGGAACACAGAAGGACGGATGTTGATAGATTTTGCAAAAAGGATGGAAATGGCGGTGGTGAATACGTTCTTCCAGAAAAGACAGGAGCATAGGGTGACTTATAAAATCGGAGGTAGAAGCACACAGGTAGACTACATCTTGTGTAGGTGATGTAACTTGAAGGAAGTCAGTGACTGAAAGGTAGTGGTGGGTGACAGTGTTGCCAAACAGCATAGGATGGTGGTGTGCAGGATGATGCTGAGGGTGAGAAAAGTGACAGAGGCAAAGGCAGAGCAGAAGACAAATTGGTGGAAGCTGAAAAAGGAAAAGTGTCATGTTGTCTTCAAGGAGGAGTTGAAACAGGCTTTGGGTGGTCAGAAAGTGCTTCCAGATGCCTGGACAACTATAGCAAATGTGAAAAGGGATACAGGTAGGAGAGTTCTTACTGTGTCCTCTGGAAGGACAGTAGATAAGGAGACTTGGTGGTGGAAAGAGGAAGTGCAGGAATGTATAAAAAGGAAGAGGTCAGCTAAGAAGAAGTGGGACATAGAGAGGATTGAAGAGAGTAAACAGAAGTACAAGGAGACCAGCGTAAGGCAAAGGTAGCGGTGTCAAAGGCCAAACAGAGGGCGTATAATGACTTGTACGGTAGGCTGGACAGTAAAAAGGGAGAAAATTATTTATACAGGTTGGCACAGCAGAGAAATAGAGATGGGAAGGACATACAGCAAGTTAGAGCGATTAAGAACAGAGTGGGAAACGTATTGACTGATGACAGAAGTGTGCTGGAAAGATGGAAAGAGTACTTTGAAGAGCTGATGAATGAGGAAAATGAGAGAGAAAAAAAGAGTAGAAGAGGTGACTGTTGAAGACCAGGAAGTAGCAAAGATAAGTAAGGGTGAAGTGAGGAGGGAACTGAAGAGGATGAAGAGTGAAAAGGCAGTTGGTCCTGATGACACATACCGGTGGAAGTAGGGAAGTGTATAGGCGAGGTAGCAGGAGATTTTCTGACAAGAATATTCGACAAGGTCTTAGAGAGTGTGCACATGCCAGAGGAATGGAGGAGAAGTGTGCTTGTGCCCATTTTCAAGAACAAGGGAGACGTGCAGAGTTGTGGCAACTACAGAGGGATAAAGTTGATGAGCCATACGATGAAGTTATGGGAAAGAATAGTGGATTAAATAGTGGATTTACTGGGGATTTAGCTCAGTTGGTAGAGTGTCCGCTTTATCCTCCGGAAGGTCGGAGTTCGAATCCGGCCGCATCATACCATGAGACGTTAAAATTTGGGAGTTGTTGCTTCCTGCTTGGTGATCAGCATCAAAAGGATAAAACAACGTAACAACTGGTGCCGTACAGTGGCGACGGGTACACATTGAGCATAAGCGTGTATGAATCTGTATGAAATTGTGCTATATAAGCATCCACAACAATAATAATAGTGGAAGCTAGAGTAAGGGCAGAGGTCAGCATTTGTGAACAACAGTTTGGTTTCATGCCAAGAAAGAGCACCACAGATGCAGTGTTTTCTTTGAGGATGTTAATAGAGAAGTACAGAGAAGGCCAAAAGGTGCTGCATTGTGCCTTTGTGGATCTGGAGAAAGCATATGACAGGGTGCCGAGAGAGGAACTGTGGTATTGCATGAGGAAGTCTGGAGTAGTAGAGAAGTATGTTAGAGTGGTGCAGGACATGTATGAAAGATGCAAGACAGTGGTGAGGTGTGCTGTCAGTGTGACAGAAGAGTTCAAGGTGGAGGTGGGACTGCATCAAGGGTCAGCTCTGAGCCCCTTCTTGTTTGATGGACAGGCTGACAGACGAGGTGAGACAAGAATCTCCATGGACTATGACGTTTGCAGATGACATTGTGATCTGTAGTGAGAGCAGAAAACAAGTGCAGAAAAATCTAGAGAGGTGGAGGTATGCCCTGGAAAGGGGAGGAATGAAGGTTAGCTGCAGTGAAACAGAAAACATGTGTGTGAAAGACAAGGACCCAAGAGGAACGGTGACGTTACAGGGAGCAGAGATAAGAAAGGTGGAGGATTTGAAGTACTTATGCTCAACAGTCCAGAGCAATGGAGAGTGTGGAAAAGAGGTGAAGAAGCGTGTGCAGGCTGGTTGGAATGGTTGGAGAAAAGTGTCTGGTGTGATGTGTGATAGGAGGGTATCGGCAAGAATGAAAGGAAAAGACGGTGTTGAGGCCAGCGATGTTGTATGGGTTAGAAACAGTGGCACTGAGGAAAAGACAGGAGGCAGAGCTGGAGGTAGCACAGATGAAAATGTTGAGGTTCTCTTTGGGAGAAACGAGGATGAATAGGATCAGGAATGAGTACATCAGAGGGACAGCACATGTAAGAGGTTTTGGAGACAGAGTCAGAGAGGCTAGATTGAGATGGTTTGGACATGGACAGAGAAGGGATGGTAAATATATTGGTAGTAGGATGCTGAGGTTGGAACTACCAGGCAGAAGGCCCAGAGGAAGACCAAAGAGAAGATTTATGGATGTGGTGAAGGAGGACATGAAGGTAGTTGGACTAAGAGTAGAAGATGCAGAAGATAGGGTGAGATGGAGGCAGATGATTCGCTGTGGCGACCCCTGAAGGGAACAGCCGAAAGGAAAAGAATAAGATAATGATCTAACCCTGAGTCAGTTTTTAACTCACCAACAGACAAAAACAAAGGCACACAAACAAAAAAATTCTCACAAACAAGTGGCAAGTTGTGTTTTTGTTTTGTTTTAGTGATTATCAGCTGTTACACAGAATAGAAACAGAAACAACAGTTCACTGTATCACATCTCAAATCACTGACCAGTTACTGCATATTTTCAGTCCTATGTAGCTGCTGTAAACTCGTCCCTCTCAATCATTCTGGATTAAAAAGCATAGCCACCATCATCGAATGTTGAAAATCAAAATGTAAATCTGTTTCAGGTCACCGACAGCCTATGATGTGATAGTCACATGACGTGTGTCCCGTGACGTGTGAAAAGTGCAGATAGCACTTTTATTTGAGGATGTTATGCTGGCACAGTATATCAGGGTCAGGGACGGGGTCTTAAAGGCTGACACTGCCGGGGGTGAGTTGTGATGTTGAGCGCTTACTTGCCTAAAAAATGCAACCAAAAGGCATGCTTCATCGGAGCCTCTGTCAGCTAAAGCCCAGCTCCCTTGCCTTCACGTACGACTATCTCATCTCATAGCCCCGCGAGACCTGTTTCCACCGACAAGGAGAAGGAGCGAAGGTGGGCCTCTGGTGCCTTAAACCCAGTTTGATCCGGGCAGATGGGGCTCATCAACCCAGGAGGGCAGCCCATCTAGGTGAAGAACAACACTGATTCCAAACCCGGGCAGATACAGCTTTTTAGTCTTTGCAGACAGTGCATCTAGAAGAAGGAAACTCTGATATAAAACCTACAGTCCTGAGGTCAGCACAGCCGTCTCAGCCTGCAGAGCTACTGCAGCATGTTCCTGTACCTAAAGAGTGACAATTGGTTGGTGTGAGCTGACTGTCACTTTAAGCAACCAGCGCAGGTGAGAAGGGGAGCAGTAAAGTCCTACATCGATGGGAAAGGGGAGAAAACAGGAGATGCAAGATGGTACTGGAAGCTGCAGTCTCAAGCCTGCATGTAGGCAGTCCTGTTTGAAGTCGTTTGATTGTCAAAAGTAGGACAACCAAGAAGCCCTTTTTAGCGACAGCGCTGTTTGCTCCACATGGAGATGGGTCTAGAGAAGGAGATCCAACAATCGCTTGCCTCACCCTACCTGGTTGACTCACCGTTGCCAACGGGTCATCTCCCTACGTGGTGCTAAACAAAGAAAATATCACATGAAAATTGCGTGCTGGAATGTACGTACCTTGTTGGGTGATCTTCCACAAAGACGCTCTGCTCTTGTGGCTAAAGAACTCTCTAGGTTTGATATTAACATTGCAGCCCTTGGTGAGGTTCACTTTACTGAGGAAGGATCACTTGTTGAACATGGAGCAGGCTACACCCTTTTCTGGAACGGGAGAGGAAAGGAAGAACATCGCCAGTCCGGTGTCGGTTTCATGATAAAGAATGTCATCGCCAACAAGCTTCATGCACTGCAGGTCATTAACAGGTCACTAACAGGTCATTCTGACTGTATCATATCCCTTCGACTACCACTCCAAGGGGACACGTTTGTCACTCTCGTCGGTGTCTACAGCCCAACACCTCAAGCGGACACGGCTGTTAAGGAGGCCTTCTATGGTGATCTGCACACTGTCATCACAGGGAAAGACCCCAAGGACGAGCTGATCATCCTCGGCAACTTCAATGCCAAGGTGGGCAATGACTCTCAACTGTGGAAAGGAGTTCTTGGCAAACACGGACTTGGCAACTGCAATGACAATCGGTGCTTGCTCCTGCAGTTTTGCTCCTAACACCAGTTAACCATCCCTAACCCACTGTTCCAACAGCAAGATCGTTTTAAAACCAGGTGGCATCACCCTTGCTCAAAGCACTGGCACCTACTGGACTACATCCTAGTTCGCCAGAGTGATGCCAGAGATGCTCTGCACACCTGAGTAATGTCCAGTGCAGACTGTTATACAGATCACAGACTTGCGATTGAAAAGCTTGCATTCACCTTCAAGACATCTCCCAAGAAGAAAAGTCCACAAACCAAGAAACTCCAGGTGCACCAATTCCAACAACCAAAGATAGAAGCAGTCTTCCAGGCCAAGCTAGCGGAAAGGCTGCAGCACTCATCAAACCCTGATCCAAACACTCAATGGCAGGTTTTCAAGACTGCAGTCCAAGAAATCGCAGCAGAAACACTCGGCTTCTCAGTCAGATTGAACAGCGACCGGTTCAATGAGTCTGACCCAGCCATCCAAGATCTCCTGGACAAGAAACGCTCATGCTACATCCACCTCTTATCCAAGCCTGTTGACCATGCCGCCAAGGCGGCATACAGAAAAGCTTGTAGCACTCTATAAATCAGCCTAAGAACCATGCAAAATGACAGGTGGGTAGCAATGGCAGCAAAGACACAACTATATGCAAACATTGGGGACACTCGCTCCTTCTTTGAAGCTTTGAAAGCCATCTACAGCCCCTCCAACCAAGCCCAAGCCCCATTCCTTTCTGCAGACAAAACCATTCGTTATACTGATAAAGACTCGATCATGACTCGCTGGGCTGAACACTTCGGGAGCCTTTTCAGCGTCCAGCGTAAAGTGGCAGACTCCTCAATCGGGAAGGTCTCTATCATCGAACCAAAGCATGAGCTAGATGAGCCTCCCACAGTGAAAGAAATCAAAATTGCTCTTAGTCAAATGAAACCTGGGAAGTCCACAGGATCGGATGGGATCCCAGCTGAGATCTACCAGCATGGTGGGGAGGTTGTGGTCAGCAGATTGCAGGAATTGTTCAACTCCTGTTGCGAACAGGGCACTCTTCCACAGGACCTCAAGGATGCAGTCATCATGTTGCTGTACAAAAACAAAGGGGAGAAATCAGACTGCTCAAACTACTGTGGTATTACAGTCCTGTCCATAGCAGGTAAACTGCTTTCCCGTGTTCTCCTGAACAGACTCATTTCTCATTCATTCATCATTGAAAACTTCACCCCTGAAAGCCAGTGTGGTGTCTGAGCCAACAGAGGAACCACTGACATAATCTTTGTACTTCATCAAATCCAGGAGAAAAGCAGAGAGCAGAACATGGGCAGAGCCCATATTGTTGCCTTCATCGATCTGGCTAAGGCATTTAACACCGTGAGCAGGGCCGGTCTATGGAAGAGACTTTCTCGCCTGGGCTGCCCATTGAAGTTCCTCACAATTATCCGCCAGCTCCACGAAGGCCAGAAAGGTCAGGTGAAGCACAATAACATCCTTTCAGACAGCTTTCCAATCTCCAACGGTGTCAAGCAAGGCTGCATGCTTGTGCCCTCACGCTTCTCCCTTTTCTTCAGCATGATGTTACACCAAGCAGTGGAGGACATCACAGACGGAATATACATCTGCTTCCGCTCTGATGGCAGCCTGTTCAATCTTAGACGGCTGCTCGCCCACACCAAGACACTGAAACAGCTCATCCTATAACTGCTGTTCGCTGATGATTATGCACTTTTTGCACACTCAGAAGCTGCTCCTCTAAAGCTTGTTGACCACTTCTCTGAAGCCTCAAAGGCCTTCGGGCTTACAATCAGTCTGAAAAAGACCGAACTGCTGTTCAAACCTGCACCTCAGCAAGACTACACCCCTCCTCCCATCACTACTGATGGCACAACTATAAATGTAGTCGAACACTTCACCTACCTTGGCAGTGTGATGTCAAACAACCCAACCATTGACAAGGACCTTGACAATCAGCTCTCGAAGGTAAACAGATCCTTTGGTAGACTTTCCAAGCACGTCTGGAACAACCGCTCACTTCGGCTAACTACCAAAATCAAAGTTTGCAGAGCCGTTGTCATCCCTACTCTCATATACGTTGCAGAAGCCTGGACATTTTATAGAAGACAAGTGCGACTCCTTGAGCACTTTCATCGGCGGTGCCTTCGCTCCATCCTGAACATTAAGTGGCATTACTACATGTCCAACGAGGTTGTCCAGGAAGAAGCTCAACTTCTCAGTATCGAGTCCATCCTGTTTAAACAGCAGCTGTGATGGGCAAGGCATGTTGTGAGAATGGAGGCCTCTCACATGCCAAAAGCTGTCCTGTTTGGGGAACTCAAGCAACCACGCTGCTCCAAAAAGCATTACAAAGACCAGCGTTACAAGACACCTTTCTCTGGCAAAAATCTCACCCAGTTCCTGGCAAGTTGATGCCACTGACTGACCCAAGTGGCAGTACACAATCCAAATAGCAAGCCAAGAGTTTGAAATCCAGAGGAGTGGAGCAGCAAGATAAAAAAGACACCGTCAAAAGAACAGGGCGCTGTCTCAAAACCTGGCTTCACCATCCGCAGCCCTTACCTGCCCATGTTTCAGCAGAGCCTGTGCATCATCCATCGGCCTCTACAGTCACCAGCGGGCTTGCAACTCACCAACCCTTCCCTGAGCTTCGTATGCGAAGAAACAGCCATCATCATATCAGACAATTAGACAGGATGAGATCACCTATTTTCAGCTCTCGATGATAATACATGGGGAGAAGTCACCTGCCCTGGTTGATGGATCTTAAATGATTAGTGAGAGCTGGCAGTTAGGTGGGACGTGACAGATGGAGAAGAAATCAGCAGAGGATTACACCAAAACATTCTCTTTGTTTCTAGTGAGGCACGGTGGCTTAATGGTTAGCACACCCACCTCACAGCAATAAGGAACTGGGTTCAAGTCCTGGCCTTGGTAAGTGTTTCTGTATGGAGTTTGCATGTTCTCCTGGGCTCCTGTAGGTTTCCTCGGAGTACTCCAGTTTCCTCCCACAGTCCAAAGACATGCACAAAAGGCTAACTGGCTGTTTCAAATTACAGTATACTCCACAGTTGTCTAGCAAGCTGTTCAGGGTGTACCCCACCTTTAACCAACTGACAGCTGATATAGGCTCCAGCCTCCCCACGCATCTAGTAAGAATAACCGGTTGGCCAAATGTGTGGGCGAGTGATGTGTTTCTAATGGTGTATGTGCGTGTGTGTTGTCTGGGGGTGTTCGAGTGTGTACGCACAAGAATAAATCAAAAATATCACAATGAATAGGTTCATAAAAACAACACACCCACACTACATTATTTAATACGAACTTTTCAGAAGTTTATGAGGTTTGAGTATATTTGAGTTTCAAATAATCAGCCATAAACTTAAGAAAAACTCAGTCATATGGGTGTGCGCACGTGCACACACACACACACACACACACACAGATGTATATACAAACAATCTCTCTCTCTCTCTCTCTCTCTCTCTCATTCACTCTTTCTCCACTACCTGTTTAGGGATCCTTGGTTGCCTGGAACCTCAACTAGTAAACCAAGATCCAACGAATGAAAGGAATGTCGATGCTTCATGGAGGACCTGAGATTTACCCGCCTTTTTTCATCCCTGTTCACTCTCGCTTTCCTTCCTCTCTATATCTTTCATCCTTCCAATAATATTCTCTTTTCCTTCTTCAGCCTCTATTCTTCATTTTTGCAGTCTCTCCATGTATCTCCATTGCTCCAAATTCTCTCTCTCTCTCTCTCTCTCTCTCTCTCTCTCTCTGTCATGTGCAATCTGATCCTGGAGCAGAGTTAACCACTGATGTTCAACCCCCCCCAACACACACACACACACACACACACACACACACACACACACACACACACACACACACACACACACACACACACACACACCACTTGACTAAGAGACATAAGCCGTTTCTAAAATGTGATGAATAAAATGTGATGAATAAAGTAAACTTAAATAGTCTATTTGGGATGTTTTCCTCACCCAGAGTTCAGGACTAATTAACATGACCAATTCATAGCAAGAAGGTCCTAAGTTCAAGCCCCGAACTCAGGCATGTCTACATGAAGTCTGCATGTTCTCCCCATGCATGTGCAGGTTTGCATTTGCTTGCACTGTGGGTGAAAACTGAAGTACCTGGTGAAAACCTGCACATGCATGGGGAGAACATGCAGACTTCATGTAGACATGCCTGAGTGTGCAAGCAAATGCACAGTAGACTAACTGGCTTTTCCAAATTGCCCCTAAGTCTGAGAGTGAATGTCAGTGGTTGTGTATGTGCCCTGCAATGGTATGGTGAGATGTTCAGGGTGTACAATGCCCTTGCGCAGTTTCATCTGAAATAGGCTCCAGCCAGCTTATCTCCAGATGAGTTATCTGATATGCCTGCTTTAGATCAGTCATATTACAAACATATTCATGTGTTAAATCTGTAACAGTCTGCTTTTTATCTTCTCCAGATACGATCGTGATCAAGAGTTTCCACTGAAACACACACACACACACACACACACACACACACACACACACACACACACACACACACACACACAACTTGTGATGTAATGCCCTGTTCCGACTTCCCACTTTGCAATCCCATCACACTCGCACACACACACACACACACACACTCACACACACACACACACACACACACACACACACACACACACACACACACACACACACGAATCCTGGCTGTGTGGCATGTGCAATGTTAATTAGAGATCAGTGTATCTTTCTGGAACACAGAGCTGTTATTACGGTCTGAGTTAATATACAGAGCTAAAACAGCACAACCACAGCACCCTGCAGCTCTCCATCTCCCTCCGTCTGTCCGCACTTCTGTCCATCCTTCTCTACCACTATGTCTCTGTGCCAACCTTTCCCTCTCTCCATCTAGCACTGTATTTCTGTCATATACTCACGCTTTACATACATACTTTAACTCACTAACACTATTTCTGCATGGTTGAAAATACACAAGAGTCGAATAAGCTCATATTCTCCAAACTATATACACTGATCTACTAATCTAAAATACTAAATTATCATCTAAAATTTCAATGCAATACACAACGACTACCTGAGGATCATGACGTAAGATGAAAGCACTGTTTACAAAAAAACTTCATAAATGATGTAAATTTATTATCTTTTAAAAACAGTCTCTTATTTCCCCCGATTTTTATTTATGTGTGGTGTGTGATCTCTCAGTGTCTGAGGGACTGATGTGTTTATTTCAGGACTGAGGTTTCACATCTAAATACAGTTCTATGGGCGCACTATGGGAGGAGACCTCTAAAACACACACACACACACACACACACACAGATAGAGAGAGAGAGAGAGAGAGAGAGAGAGAGAGAGAGAGAGAGAGAGTTTTTTCATCATAGCACACAGACATAAAAGGCTTGTAGTTAAACTGAACTAACAGCTGCTTCAATTCAGTTCAGTTGAATTCGGTTTTATTTGTAAAGCATGTTTTACAATTCACATTGTTGCAAAGCAGCTTCAAATAGTAAAAGTAGGAATTTACAAAGTATAAAGGACTTTTTTCAACAACCCTTCCCCTTCAGAAAATCTGCCCTGCCTGACCTTTGCCCTCTGCTTTAATGATTTTTTTTTTTTTCTAATTTCCCTCAGGCAAGAAAAATCTGAGCTTTATTGAACTGGTGAATTGTGTGAAAATATGCCTCCACTGATGTTCCTAAACATTTTATCAACTCCACATTTCCTGGAGAAGATCCTGCCATAAACCACACAGCCAGAATTGAGAGGTCATACACAGTGAAGTGATAACAACTGCTTTTAGCCAATCAGAGCATACTGAACCACTCTCAGCCAGTTAAAACACACCATACTGTTCGAGCCCGGTCAGAACACATCACACTGCTCTCAGTCAATCAAAACAAACTGCACCACTCTCAGCCAATTATTCTTTCATTCATTCATTCATTCATTTTCTGAATCACTTAATCCTGATCAGGGTCACGAAGAGGCTGGTGCCCATCTTAGCTGACTCTGGACGAGGGCAGAGTTCACCTTGAATTGCTCGCCAGGCCATCGCAGAGCAGAAACATGCTACTCACCCAATCGGAACATACTACACTGCTTTGAGCCAATCAGAACACAGTATATTGCTCTCATCCACTCATAACAGAGCATACCACACTCATCCACTCAGAACAAACTACACTACTCTCATCCACTCACAACACTCTACTGCACTACAGGGATCCCTCACTTTCCGTGGTTAATGGGGACCGAGACCCTGCCGCGACTGTCGAATTCCGCGAAGTAGGATCAACCCTCCCAACACCCCCCCAACCCCGACTGACGTATGCGTACATGTATATGTGTATATAATATCAATAAATACATATTCAATGCTATAAATGCTTATAATAACAATTAAACATAATAATAAAAACAAAAAAAATGCGTAAGATGTAAATAAAATATAAATACACACACATGCAGATGCACGCGCACACACAGATGTGCACCTCATATAAAAATGTAACTAGTTTTGATGGGAGTTTTTTGGGTTGGTTTTTTTTTTTTTTTTGCATAATTGGCCTTGTTTTGCGACATTTTCCATAACTTTTCCCCTATTCTCCTTAATTTCCTTATTTTAAAAATTGATTCATATTTAAAAAAAAAAAACAAAAAAAAAACAAACACAACGCTCTGAAGCAGCGAGGGATCCCTGTATACTGCTCTGATTGAGTCAGAACACTACACTACTCTCATTATTATTATTTACACTTGTATAGCGCATACTCCATACACGCGTATGATCAATGCACTCATCGCCACCATGCGGCGCCAGTTATCGCGTTGTTCTATCCTTTTGATGCTGAGCGCCAAGCAGGAAGCAACAACTCCCACATTTTAACGTTTTATGGTATGACGCGGCCGGATTTGAACGCCGACCTCCCAGAGGATAAAGCGGACGCTCTACCAACTGAGCTAAATCCCGGTAACCCAAACCGTACTACACTGGTCTCATACACTCAGAAAATACTTAGTCTGTTTGGAGTGGATGAGAGCAGTGTAGTGTGTTCTGAGTGGATGAGAGCAGGACAGTATACATTATATTGTCCTCATCCACTCAGAGCAGGCTATACTGTTTTCATCCATTCACAACATACTGTACTGTTATAATTCATCCAGAACACACTATACTGCTCTCATCCACTCTGAACACACTATAATGCATTATCCAATCAAAACACTGTCACCACTGTTGGCCTCTTAACCTTCAATTGCTCAAGTTGTATAAAAATGATAATTACAAGTCGCTCTGAATAAGGGAATCTGCAGAATGCTGTTTAATGTAATTGTAAATGTAAATACACTATACTGCCATTATTCCATCAGAACACACTGTACTGCTCTCAGCCAATCAGAACAAACTATATTGCTCTCGGCCAATCAGAACATACCATGGATATTTTGGTCTGATTTGCTGATTGACGTATACTCTCTTTCTGATAATGATGACGATGATGAAGAGAAAATACCTGTCTGCATCTCCTTGACCTGTCGATCCATGTTTCTGCAAACTTTCTCGCATCAATCCCAGTCCATCATGCAAACGGTTCATGCGGCGAGTGTATAAACTCAAGCTGCCATCAGTCAGGTACCTGGGGGAATGGAGGCAATAAATAAGCAAAAACTAGCTTAAAAGATATAGATATCCAAAAAGTAGCATTTTATGTGCAGTGTTTTAGGTTCTTGTTTATTACTGAGTACTAGGCCTCTAATTGCCATTTAATCTTTCTGTACATTTTGTGTAATACCAACAGACACTATACACACAGCCAACAAATTCATCCATGACTTGAAAGATTTTAGAAAAGTAATCATCATTATACATCCCTTCTTATTAAAGGTGAAGAATATAAAGTACCTTTTCTATTCAAACCAGCCACATACATCAGTAAAGACAAAAAGAAGTTTAAGTCCAATCTATAATTTTATTTAATTTCAAAATTAAATTCCAGTTTAATATATAAATACAAAAGTACGTATACAAAATTTAATCAAACAATTGAACATTTACATACTAATTACTATAAATATTTAAAATAATCACGAGTCATAAACACCTTAAGTGTGACCTTTTACTGACCCATTATGAACAACTACGTGATAAGCATCAGTATTAATTACAGTCATTGGTATCATAGACTATCCTGCCAAAAAAAAAGTGCAGCTGTTTGGATTTTTATTTGAAAAAAAAAAACAAAAAACCAATTCTTTGAATCTTAACTGATGCAGTGAGGAGCTTTTCCTTTCTTAAACAAGCATGTCGGGTTCCATATCCTACAGCAATACAAAAGGTGTTACTGTGTTTCAGAGGAGTCAAACTGGCCTGCATCAAGCAAATATAACGGCTCTCCGAGTTAGCATTTGCTGAAGATAGCTAATCTGACATTAAGTGCCGCTAATATCAGTCGAAACTAGCCCAAGTTTGGCGCTAATATGAGGTTAATGACCTGGAACTCCTTTCGTGTTTTGCCTGTAACCAACCGCAGAGCTAGTGCGGCAGCCATTTTAAAAACCCCACAATCCATTTTTATAGCCCTGCCTACACTGATGACTCCATCCCTACAATAGTAGGCCCTGAAATCAAAGTGCAAAAAGTGTCTGCTGCTCCAACATTATGTTTTGATTATGGCTTTCATCGAGCTGTGCATTACATTACATACAAGACAGTACCCACCCAGTGCATGGTGGAAGTTATAGATTTAAAACTCACCCACTGCTGACCTCATCAGCATGTACATTCTTGGCCAGCACGTCGCCGTCACTCACATAGCCACTGATGTCCAGCTCGATTTCCTGTCCAGCCCCATCTCCCAGCTCAAGTCCACAGATGGTGCTATTGCGTGCTGCTAGCTGTCTATGCAGAGGGGCACCATAAAGATAGCGTGTGTGACTCCGCGCAGTCCCACCTGTGCCCCCATGTGCCGGATATCCATTCCCTGGGGAGGGGGCATCGCCTGCCTGCAGCCGTGGGCTGGACGGGCCTATCCGATTGGTCCATGACAGTGGCGCAGCACGAGATGACCGTAAACCACAAGTGTTGATTTCTGTACTGGCGCCGTTATCAAATGTTTCCAGAGCACTATAAACCAGATGAAAGGCTTTTAATGTAAATCCTCTACAGCATGTATAGCACAAGTACAGTATATAGCGAAATGACGCGGAATTAGTGCGCGTGTAATACCAGTGGTTTATTTCTCTCAAAGGAGGACTGGATGGTATTCTATCACTCACTCTCTCCCTCACTCACTCTCTCTCTCAATCACTCCCTTATTCTGTCCCTCCCCCCCACTCCTCCCTCTCTCCCTGCCTCACTCGCGCCCTCATTGCCTTCCTCCCTCACTCATTCACTCTCTCTCCCCCTCCTTCCCTCACTTCACCCCTCCCTCCATCACACACTCCCTTTCTCTCTCTCTCTCTCTCTCTTTTTCTCACACTCTCAACCACTCACTCACTCTCTCTCTCTCTCTCTCTCTCTCTCTCTCACTCACACCCACACACTCACACCGACGCACTCTCACTCATTCTCTCGTTCACGCACTTTCACTCACTTACATGCACCCACTCTCTCCCTCACACACTCTCACTCATTCCCTCTCTCCCTCACTCCCTCTGTCTCACTCATTCACTCTCAACCACTCTCTCACTCACTCTCAGTCACCTACTCAGTCTCCCACCCTCTCTCTCACTCACGATCTGACTCTCTCTCACTCACTCACTCACTTTCTCACCCACTCTTTCCCTCACTTTCTCCCTCACTCACTCACTCACTCACTCTCAAACTCAGTCTCTCACTCACTCAGTCTCACTCCCTCTCTACCTCCCTTACTCTCCCCCTCACTCACTCCCTGTCTTCCTCACACACTCTCTCTATCTCTCACTCACTCAATCACTCACTCACACTTATTCACTCACACTCATTCACTCACACACTCTAGAACTCAGTCTTTCACTCACTCACTCACTCACTCTCGCTCTCATTCACCAACCTTCTCACCCACTCACTCACCCACTCATTCATTTTCACTCACCTTCTTTCTCTCACTTTCTCACTCTCACTCACTCTCTCCATCACTTACTTACTCACTTTTTCACTCTGTCACCCTCTAACGCACTCTTTGGCTGACTCACTCTCTCTCACACACTCTCTCACACACTCAGTTTCTCACACTCACACACTCTAACTCAGTCAGTCACCTACTCAGTCTCCTACACTCTCACTCTCTCGCTGTCTCTCTCTCTCTCTCACTCACTCACTCACCCACACTTATTCACTCACACTCATTCACTCACACACTCTAGAACTCAGTCTTTCACTAACTCAGTCTCACTCTCGCTCTCATTCACTAACCTTCTCATGCACTTTCTCATCCACTCACTCACCCACTCATTCATTTTCACTCACCTTCTCTCTCTCACTTTCTCACTCTCTCCCTCGCTCACTCACTCACTCTTTCCCTCTGTCACCCTCTAGGTCACTCTTTGACTCACTCACTCTCTCACACACTCAGTCTCTCACACTCACTCACTCTAACTCAGTCACTCACCTACTCAGTCTCCCACTCTCTCTCTCTCTCTCTCTCTCTCTCTCTCTCATTCACTCACTCGCTTTTTCCCATTCGCTCAATCTCTCACTCTCACTCACACTCTCACTCACTTACGCTCACTCAGTCACTCACCCTCTCTCTCTCTCTCACATGCTCTCGCCTCACACTCTCTCTCCCTCACACACTCTCTCACACACTCAGTCTCTCACACTCATTCACTCTAACTCAGTCACTCACCTACTCAGTCTCCCACTCTCTCTCTCGCTCTCTCTCTCTCTCTCTCTCATTCACTCCACTCACTCGCTTTTTCTCATTCGCTCAATCGCTCACTCTCACTCACTCACGCTCACGCAGTCACTCACCCTCTCTCTCCCTCACACTCTCTCCCTCACACTCTCTCGCCCTCACACTCTCTCGCCCTCACACTCTCTCTCACTCTCATCCACTCTATCACCCAGTCAGTCAGTCACTCACTCACTCACTCACACACTCAATCTCACCCAGTTACAGTCTCCCACCAACTCTCTCTCACACTCACTGTCTCTCCCTCAGGCTCTCTCTCTCTCTCTCTCTCACTCTCTCTCACTCACCCACTCACTCTCACTCCCTCACTCATTCAAACTCACTTACTCTCTAACTCAGTCTCTCACACACTCAGTCACTCACTCACACTCACCCACTGTAACTCAGTCTCTCACACACTCAGTCTCTCTCGCTCTCTCTCTCTCTCTCACTCACTAACCCTCTCAACCACTTTATCACCCTCTCACTTTCACTCACTCTCATTCTCTCACTCTCTAACTCTCATCCACTCAGTCTCTCACCCACTCACTCACTTTCACTCACCTTCTGTCCTATCCTCACTATCGCTCACTCACTCACTCATTAACTCATCCACTCTCTCACTTATTCACTCTTACCCTCTCACACTCTTAATCCCTCAGTCTCTCAATCTCTTACACACTCTCTCTCACACACACACACACACACACACACACACACACACACACACACACACACACACACACACACACTCACTAACTCTCTAACTCACTCACTCACTCACACTGACTCTCTCTCTCACTCACCCACGCACTCACTCACTCACCCACTCTTTAACTCATTCTCACACACACTCAGTCACTCACTCACACTCACCCACTCTCTAACTCAGTCTCTCACCGACTCTCTCACTCTCACCATCTCTCACTCACTTACCCACTCTTTAACTCATTCTCTCACACACTCAGTCTCTCACCCACTTTGACTCACCTTCTCTCTCTCACTTTCTCACCCTCACTATCTCTGACTTACTCACTGACTCACTCACTCACACTCACTCTCTCTCACTCACTCACCCACTCTTTAACTCATTCTCTCTCACACACTCAGTCTCTAACCCACTTTCACTCTCCTTCTCTCTCACTTTCTCACCCTCACGATCTCTGACTCACTCACTCACTCAATCAGTGTCCCATTCATTCAGTCTCACGCTCTCACTAACTCACCCATTCTCTCACACTCTTAATGCCCCAGTCTCTCAATCTTTCACACACACACACACACACACACACACTCACTTACTCTCGAACTCACCCTCTCTCTCACTCACTATCTGACTCTCACTCACTCACTCACTCACTCACTTTCTCACCTCACTTTCTCCCTCACTCACTCACTCACTCACTCACTCTCACCCACTCTCTAACTCAGTCTCTCACTCACTCAGTCTCACTCCCTCCCTCCCTCACTTACTCGCCCCCTCACTCACTCCCTGTCTTCCTCACTCACTCTCTCTAACTCTCACTCACTCAATCACTCACTCACACTTATTCACTCACACACTCAAGAACTCATTCTTTCACTCACTCAGTCTCACTCTCGTTCTCATTCACTAACCTTCTCACCCACTCACTCACCCACTCATTCATTTTCACTCACCTTCTTTCTCTCACTTTCTCACTCTCACTCACTCTCTCCATCACTTACTCACTCACTCTTTCACTCTGTCACCCTCTAACTCACTCTTTGACTCACTCACTCACTCTCACAGACTCTCTCACACACTCAGTCTCTCACACTCACTCACTATAACTCAGTCACTCACCTACTCAGTCTCCCACTCTCTCTCTCTCTCTCTCATTCACTCACTCGCTTTTTCCCATTCGCTCAATCTCTCACTCTCACTCACACTCTCTCACTCACACTCACTCAGTCACTCACCCTCTCTCTCTCCCTCACATGCTCTCGCCCTCACACTCTCTCTCCCTCACACACTCTCTCACACACTCAGTTTCTCACACTCATTCACTCTAACTCAGTCACTCACCTACTCAGTCTCCCACTCTCTCTCTCGCTCTCTCTCTCTCACTCTCATCCACTCTATCACCCAGTCAGTCAGTCAGTCAGTCAGTCAGTCACTCACTCACTCACTCACTCACACACTCAATCTCACCCAGTTACATTCTCCCACCAACTCTCTCTCACACTCTCACACTCTCTGTCTCTCCCTCAGTCTCTCTCTCTCTCTCACTCACCCACTCACTCTCACTCCCTCACTCAAACTCACTTACTCTCTAACTCAGTCTCTCACACACTCAGTCACTCACTCACACTCACCCACTGTAACTCAGTCTCTCACACACTCAGTCTCTCTCTCTCTCTCTCTCTCTCTCTCTCTCTCTCACTCACTAACCCTCTCACCCACTTTATCACCCACTCACTTTCACTCACTCTCATTCTCTCACTCTCTAACTCTCATCCACTTAGTCTCTCACCCACTCACTCACTTTCACTCACCTTCTGTCCTATCCTCACTATCTCTCACTCACTCACTCACTCACTCACTCACTCATCCACTCTCTCACGTATTCACTCTTACCCTCTCACACTCTTAATCCCTCAGTCTCTCAATCTCTTACACACTCTCTCTCTCTCACACACACACACACACACACACACACTCACTAACTCACTCACTCACTCACTCACTCACACTGACTCTCTCTCACTCACCCACGCACTCACTCACTCACCCACTCTTTAACTCATTCTCACACACACTCAGTCACTCACTCACACTCACCCACTCTCTAACTCAGTCTCTCACCGACTCTCTCACTCTCACCATCTCTCACTCACTCACTCACTCACTCACTCACTCACTCACCCACCCACTCTTTAACTCATTGTCTCACACACTCAGTCTCTAACCCACTTTCACTCACCTTCTCTCTCACTTTCTCACCCTCACGATCTCTGACTCACTCACTCACTCAGTGTCCCATTCATTCAGTCTCACGCTCTCACTAACTCACCCATTCTCTCACACTCTTAATCCCCCAGTCTCTCAATCTTTCACACACACATACACTCACTCACTCACTCACTCACTCACTCTCTCTCGAACTCACCCACTAACTCACCCACTCTTTAACTCATTCTCTCACACACTTAGTCACTCACTCACACTCACCCACTCTCTAACTCAGTCTCTCATCCACTCAGTTTCTCACCCACTCACTCAATTTCACTCACCCACTCTCTCTCTCACATTCTCACCCTCAACATCTCTCACTCACCCACTCACTCATTCACCCACTCTCTAACTCATTCGAACACACTCACACACTCTCTATCTCAGTCTCTCCCCCACTGTCTTATTTTCTCACCCTCATGATCTCTCACTCACTGTCTCTCACTTACCCACTCACTCACCCACTCTTTAACTCATTCTCTCACACGCTCATTCACTCACTCACCCACGTAGTGTCTCATTCATTCAGTCTCACCCTCTCACTAACTCACCCATTCTCTCTTACATTCAATCTCACTCTTTCCATTACTTACTTACTCTCTCGCTCACTCACTCACTCTGTCAACCTCTCACTCATTCACTCTCTTACCCTCTTACACTCTTAAGCCCTGAGTCTCTCAATCCCTCACACACACACACACACACACACACACACACTCACTCACTCTTGAACTCACTCACATACTCACACTCACTCTCTCTCACTCACCCACTCTTTAACTCATTCTCTGACACACTGTCACTCTCTCCCACTCACCCACTCTCTAACTCAGTCTCTCATCCACTCAGTCTCTCTCCCACTCACTCACTTTCACTCACCTTGTCTCTCTCACCTTCTCACCCTGAATATCTCTCACTCACTCACTCACTTACACACACTCAGTCTTTCACACGCACTCACGCTAACTCAGTCACTCACCTACTCATTCTCCCACTCTCTCTCTCTCTCTCTCTCTCTATCTCTCTCACTCACTCACTCACTCACTCACTCACTCATTAACTCATCCACTCTCTCACTCACTCCCTCTCTTATCCTCTCACACTCTTAATCCCCCAGTCTCTCATTCGCTCAAAGACACTCTGACACACACTCACTCACTCACTCTCTAACTCACTCACTCACACTCACTCTCTCTCTCACTCACCCACGAACTCACTCACACTCACCCAATCTTTAACTCATTCTCTCACACATTCAATCACTCACTCACACTCACCCACTCTCTAACTCAGTCTCTCCCCCACTCACTCACTTTCACTCACCTTGTCTCTCTCACCTTCTCACCCTCAATATCTCTCACTCACTCACTCACTCACTCACTCACTCACTCCCTCACTCACTCACTCACTCACTCACACTCACCCACTCTTTAACTCATTCTCTCATACACACTCAGTCACTCACTCACACTCACTCACTCTCTAACTCGGTCTCTCATCCATTCGGTGTCTCACCCACTCACTCGCACTAACTCACCTTCTCTCTCACACTCAATCTCACGCTCTCCATCACTTACTCACCTTCTCTCTCACTCACTCATCCACTCTCTCACTCATACACTCTTCTACCCTCTCACACTCTTAATCCCTCAGTCTCTCAATCGCTCACACACACTCACTCACTCACTCACACTTTCTCACTCACTCACTCACACTCAACCACTCTTTAACTCATTCTTTCAGACACTCAGTCACACTCACCCACTCTCTAACTCAGTCTCTCTCCCACTCACCCACTTTCACTCACCTTCTCTCTCTCACTTTATCGCCATCAATATCTCTTACTCACTCACTCACTCACCCACTCTCACTCACTCACTCACACTCTCTCTCACTCACCCACTCACTCACCCACTGTTTAACTCATTCTCTCACACACTCAGGTAACTCACTCACACTCACCCACTCTCTAACTCAGTCTCTCACCCACTCACTCACACTCACTCACCTTCTCTCTCTCACTTTCGCACCCTCAATATCTCTCACTCACTCACTCACTCACTCACTCACCCAGTCAATGTCACATTCACTCAGTCTCACTCTCTCACTAACTCACCCATTCTCTCTCTCACTCAATCTCACTCTTGAATGCTGTTGGTATCGTCCACCTTTTAAAATACTAAACAACTACAATAGCATGTGCTTTATAGACTTTTCAACACTGACGATAAATCATGTTTTGTTTACCATGAAGATATATTCAGCTTTATTGTCTTTTATTTATCTTTTAAGTGCATTCTGTATATGTAATTGCTGAATCTGACCACAAATGGCCATAATTGTGAGCTAGAGAACAACAGAACGATCTGGGGGCTCAAAGCAGAGAAGAGATAATAGTGTCGCTCTGATGTTCTCTCTAGCTGCTAAGTGACCAGATCCCACAATGTGCTTAACAACTAAACAAAGTGTTGATGTTCTATATACGTCTCTATATTACATTCAGTGGCTTGGCTTATTATTTGTTTGATATAGAAATAATTCTAACAGTTTTTGAAACAAAGTTTCAATTTGAGTTCAGGTCAGTCAATAGAAATTATAATACATGACTGCCATCTACTGGATAAATCATGATCTACACTAACAACCAAACCTATACAGTGAATAATTAATAACCATAAAGATGCTGAATTTTAAGGATCGTTTTGAAAACAAGTATTTGAAACACCAATAAATAACACGAATGAATAACATAAACATGAGCTCAGACTATTTCCACATGGTCAGCCATTAAGCAACCTCACTATAATTTCAGCCAATAAAAAATCAATTTAAAATACAATCTTCTATAAAAAAAATTAATTGAGGCATATATAGTATAATTCCGCATATATATGTATAGTATATAGCGCAATATATTCAGTGGTAGCTTAGTGGATAAGGCAATGGGTTAATGCTTCAATCCCCACTGTCACCACTGTTGGGCCCTTGAGCAAGGCCCTTAACCCTCAGTTGCTGAGCTGTATAAAAAATGATAATTGTAAGTCACTCTGGATAAGCGTGCCTGCCAAATGCTGCCATCGTAATGCAAGACAAATGTAATATACACCTATAATGAAGAATCTATAGTAAAAATTTAAGGTTTAAAGAACTTGAGCAGAGACTTTTGTTGATCTTTAATTGGCTGTCCTGAACACATTGGGGGCAGTCATAGCCTAATGGCTTGAGAAGCAGCTTTGGGACCGAAAAATGTAAAGCAAGGAACCTAGCCCCCACCTGCTCTCCAAGTACTTTAACCTACTGCTCCAAGAGCCTGTGTGTGTGTGTGTGTGTGTGTGTGTGTGTGTGTGTGTGTGTGTGTGTGTGTGTGTGTGTGTGCGTGCATGCATGTGTGAATGTGTGTGCGTGCGTGCATGTGTGCTTGCGTGCGTGCGTGCATAAGTGCGTGCACACGCTCACATTGGGTGGGTCAAATGCAGATTTAATAAATTCCCTTGTGGGATTAACACAGTGCCAAAATAAAAAAAAAAACATGTGAAAAGTCCAGTGTAAACATCTTTGTACAGGTTAAGGTGCGTGGTGTGCAGTGAGTGATGCAGTGCTAGACAGGTGTGTGTGTGTGTGTGTGTTGTGCTCGCATCCCCTCCTCCCAATAATAGTCTAATAAAAGTCTGATGGCATGGGGGTGGAAGGAGCTCCTCAGTCTGTCAGTTGAGCAGGGCACTGACAGCAGCCTGGCGTTGATGGTGCGCCTCTGTCTGATGATGTGTGCAGTACATGCAGTGGATTGTCTATATTTGAAAGAAGCCAACTGAGTGCATGTTGCTCTGCCACAGATGCTGCAATGTCTAGTTCCATCCCGACTACAGAGCTCGCCTACTTCACCTGTTTGTCCAATCATGAGCAATCCTTCTTCTTAATGCTTCCCCCATATATATATATATATATATATATATATATATATATATATATATATATAAAATATTTTGTATTTTATTGTTCTGTTTTATTAACTCAAGGATGCTACTAGTACACCTTTCTAAGCTATTTTGCAGCCCCTACTGATGGTACTTCAAGAGCCTGTAACAGTGAATTTCTCCACTGTGAGATTAATAAAACTGTATCTTATCTTAGAGCCTGCTCTGCTTTGGGAGTCCACTTCCTGAATGATTATGTTGTTTTGGGGACCCTCTTCACTCTGGGTTTGTAGTGAGGTTGTAGCAGAATGAAGTTATAATCAGCTTTCCCCAGCATAGGCAGTGAAGAGGTGCTGGATGCATCCTTTAGATTTGCATACAGTACATCGATTGTCTTATTCCCCCTGGTGTAACAGTAAACTGTACGGTAGGGTAAGAGCAGGTATAGTTTTACCCAAATTCACATGATTAACTGTTACGCTGCGGGGAGCCGCTATGCCGGCTCATGATGTTGTCCTTGAGAAATAGGGTGAACCCTGGGCATGGCTCTGCTGTACAGATGCGAGAAATACGGCGAGCCGTGGTCATGGCTTTCCATACAAAGCATAACAAACGGCTGTAGCTTGATTAGAATTGACCTCATTTCTTAAATATTTCCAATGAAAAAGTAAGACTAGTAAATGTTACAGTAAATTTGATTGACTGTTGTGTAAAAGTATATATACAGGGATCTCTCGCTACTTCACACTTCAATTCATTCGGCTTCAGTGTATCGTGTTTTGTTTTGGGGTTTTTTTCCAAAAATATTCATCGGATTAAAAAATAAGGAAATTAAGGAAGAATAGGGGAAAACTTAAGAAAAAATACCGCAAAAACAAAGGCCAATTTATGCAAAAAAAAAACAAACAAACAAAAAAAACCCCTAAACAGAACCAAAACAAAAAACAACCCAAAACCTCCCATCAAAACTATTTACATTTTTGTGAGGTGTGCATCTGTGTGTCTGCCACGCGCTCCTCTGTATGTGTGTGTATTTATATTATATTTACATGTTATGCATTATTTTTTAATGTTTAATTGTTATTGTAAGCATTTATAGCATTGAATATGTATTTACAGTAGGCCCTCGACATTCGCGGGGGTTCTGAGCCCTCCCGCGAATCGAGATAATCCGCGAGTTCTGTACCCGGAAGTAAAATGCCATGTATCACGTCACATGCGCGAATGAGCAGCCAAAAGTAAAATACTATGTATCTATTACATTCACTAAAATATACTTCTTAAACACATTCTATAGACAGTCTTACTCATTAATACAGTATTAATGTAGTACAATATAGTAATAGCTACTACAGCTACGAGCAGCTTCAGCTTCAAGCAACTAAGCACGCAACAACTCCTATCTTGAGCTTATATGCTATGGGAGCTCAATGCTAGCGGTTAGCTAGCGGTTACCGGCTAAGCCCAGGCGGAGTTCTCAGAAGCTTGGTTAGCATTTCCGGCCATACTACTTGAAAATGTTCAGTCCCTGTGAAACAAGATGGACGAGCTTCATGCTCAGATTGCAGCGCAGAGGGATCTACAGGACTGTGTCTCTGTGAAACATGGCTCGAGGAGAGTACACCCGATGAGGCGATTATACCAGCCGGCTACACAGCCTTCATCCCCTGCAATCCCAAGCGCCAAAGTCGTCGTTCGGCCCCTTCCCACCTGGGCTTCTTGTTAGCTGGGGTGTGGCTCGCATTGAGCTGCCTAACATGGCATATTAGTTCTGCTAGCCGCATCCCAACTAACAAGCCCAGTTGAGCGTGCTTAGTTATACACGCCCGAGGATACTCCGATCTTATAGCTGGAGTAGAGTCGACCGGTCGTAGACGAGCATAGAGCAAAACATGAACAAACAAAACAACAAATAAAACAAATTAAAACGAACAAAGAAACAATTTGACTCTGAGAACTCCATGACGTCGCCCTCTGGGCAGCGCCATCTTGGAGACGTCACTCCAACTTCAATGTAAAAGGACATGAAGAGTACTGTAATAAAGTTTATCCTTTTGGTATCGTTTGTTAAACATTCCACAGAACATAAAATCTCACGCGTAAACATGAACTTAGGTACTGTGCTGGAATAATAATTGAAAAAGATTTTAATAAAGTTCAGAGAAAACCGTCGTTTCTCAGGAGAAAGTCTTATTTCTTCAGAAGAGACATCCAGCGTTTTCTATCGCTTAGCCAGAGAAGACGCACAGCGTTTGAGTGGTATCATAGAGCTTCACTGGGAATTAAAACACACACAAAAAAGAGGCTCATTGACAACTTGTGCACGAATGAGAAAAAAGGGGCGGGACATCAACTCACCAATCAGGAGAAAGGAGGACAGCCATTGGCTGAATTTGAATCACGTGCCGGTAGCTTGGCAGTCAGCGAATACTCAAACCGTGGGTGCAAAACCGCGAATAGTCAAGGGCCTACTGTGTTGATATTATATACACATACACATGTATGTATACGTCAGTCGGAGGGGTTGGGGGGTTGATCCTACTTCGTGGAATTCGGTGTTCGCAGGGGGATCTCGGTCCCAATTCACCGCGGAAAGTGAGGGATCCCTGGAGATATATATATATACAGTGATACCTCAGCTCACGAACATAATTGGTTCCTAGAAAGTGTGTGTGAGGCGAAAAGTTCGTCTTCCGAACATTTATTTCCCATAAGAAACCATTAAAATGAGAATAATCCGTTCCCAGGTCCCCATAAAACATAATTTTCTTCTAAATAAGCCTTAAAACTACACAAAAATATACCTTATTTTATGTATAATAAATGTCTATTGTATTGTAATTAAAGAAATAAACTGTACTGTATAATAAAGTCGTTTTATTTACCTTTGTGATGGTAGTTGATGGCTTGATGGAATGGAGTGGGAGGAGGAGGGAGGGAGGGACTTACTGTTTGGAAGGAGAGTTTGGAAACGCCTACTGTTTGGAAACACCCTTAGCCACACACGCACCCTTAATAGCTTCCTTGTTCTTAAGGATGGGAGCAATGGTAGACTTAGCGTACTGGTACTGGGACGCTGAGTCACACAAACGCACACCTCGTTCGTGTTTTTCAATGATCTCCGCCTGTGGTGGGGTCTTTTTCGGTCCCATAATAGCAAAAGTACACTCAATATGGTCCAAAATGTCAAGCAAACACAAACCACTTCCGCATTCAAAGAAAGGGGTGTGACGAACTGTGACGCCGTGAGCGTGAGTCAGCTTCTCGTGGCCGCCACCGTGGCGCTGTTCAACCGCGTGGTTTGGTTCGTCCGCCGAAAACTAGTTCGTCAGCAGAGACTATATGCTCACAAATTTAATGTTCTTGAGGCGAAAAGTTCGTGAGCTTAAGCGTTCGTCAGCCGAGGTTTGACTGTATATATAAATGTGTGTGTGTATATATATATATATATATATATATATATAAATGTGTGTATGTATATATATATATATATATATATATATATATATATATATATATATATATACATATATATATATATATATATATATATATATATATATATATATATGTTAAAGTCCCCACAGATTAACACAAGCACCTCCAGATGTCTGGCAACAATGGAGAGAATGGATGACGTCATACGCTACTTCCACATCAGCATGTGGAGGGATGCAAACAGTGAGGACAATGTCGTGTCCAAACTCCCTGGGCAAGTAGCATGGATGTAGGCTTACCACTAGCAGTTCGATGTCTGTGCAGCGGATGGAATCCTTTCTGATAGCATGCACATGATTACACAATCTTGTACTTACGTAGACAGCAAGTCCTCCTCCTTTCCTCAGCATTGTAACTTTAAACAGAAGGTGCTTTACAGGATAATGATAACAATAAGAAGTGAGTCGTAGATGTAAAATTTATTTAAATGAGCCTTTTCTTTGCATAATGTATCCTTAGCCTGCACCAAAGCAAATAAACTCAGATATCTCGTCTGTGCACTCAGCACTGGAGCAGACAAAAGCTGTGGAAGAGCAATCACTAGGGTCCTCACAGCAC